>OMOT01052768.1:0-13835 GCA_900312575.1 Acanthochaenus luetkenii
GGCTAAACAGACTGACCGCCAAACTGAGGTCTAAAATGTGTGGCAGTCACACACATACACATTTTGAATTCCTATAGTAAACTCTATCCAAACCTAAATTTGCTATATCAGATATTCCATAATTTCATGTAAACACCGAACTAACCAATCAACAAAAACTATCTCTCTCTCTCCCTCTCCATTACTCTCTTCCCTCTCTTTGGTTTCTCTGTCCCCTGTTCCTTCCATCTCTCCCTCCCTCTCTCTCTCTCTCATATTGTTTCCAGAGGTTCTCTGTTGTTGTCCAATTACTGCTGATGCGCATTGTTTTCCTTGTTTCCTTCTCCCTCTGTTTCTGCCGCCCACCACGCTTCTCTTTGTCCACCTAATGCCCCTTTGTCCTTGCCCCAAAGCAACCTGGGTAGGGGCCGTGGGCGAAAACAAAGGCACTCAGGACACTGGCCCGCTCCTGAAAGGTCCAAAGGTCAGTGAGTTTTATGAGCGACGGGGGGCACTTTGTTGATGACGGTCGTGGGTGATGTTGAATTGTAGCTTGAGACAAAAGCTCCACCGCTCTCCCTTTCAGGAAGACTAGCTTTTCATATCTTTCCCAGACAAGACCCCAGTGCTCAAGTCTTGAATCACACTAGTACCATCGTGCCAGTACAACTACATTGAGGTTGTAAGGTCACTGGGTGTTCCTGAGTGCTGGCTAAACTCTGTCTGCGGGGGCAGAGAGTGGTTAGCATAAGACAGGACCTATACAATGTCACCATGGTATTGTTGCTACGGTTTCCTCACACTAAAAACAAACACAAATCCACTATCAAAACAATTTCACTCAGATCTGCTATGGCTTGGTTTCATAAATGATTCATGATGCTGCTGTGCAAAAGAAGAATCAACAAAAGTTGTGATTTAATTACAGAATCGGGAAATCGCCACTTTGTCAAATTGGTTATGTTTACCACAAAAGCTTTGACAGATCAGGGTGGGATTACCCACAAAATCCAGCAATTTCCCCAGTAATGCTTAAGATTAGGAAAATGAGTAAGGAAGCGGATCTCTCCTCAGCATCCAAATTAAACTGTTGACTCTTAATCTGATAGGCAAGAGATACAAAGCAAAAATAGAGTGTTGGTACAAGGCAATGACCACTTTGAACATTATTTTATATACATATTTGTGGTTGGGCCTGTTTGAAATTATGGTGGGCTACAAATGAGTCTATGTACTGAGCAACACTGCAATGCTACACCACAGGGTTTGTTTTGACCATGCTTAGTAATTGGCAGGAAGCAGACCTGTTCTGGCCAGGGTAGTCTTAGATCTGAAATACTTCATGTCAACCATTTACACACACACACACAGTGACAGTCGACATGCCACTGTTATATTCTGGACCAGCGATTGAGCAGTTGTTTGCCAGGGTAGCAGAGTTGGCATGCCTGAGACCGTGTGGGCCTAAATATCGCCGTTAGCAAGGGGAAAATATCTCCCATCTCTCTCTGGTTTCCCACATGGAAGACCTGGGTTCAAATCCCATCTATCACTTCATCAGAATCAGAATTGGTTTATTGGCCAAGTAAGTTTGCACATAAAAGGAATTCGACTTGGTCTTCCTGCCCCGGATAAGGGTTTCCCAACACAACATCTTTGTACAAAGATGATTTTGTTTAATTCTAGGCCAATGCACTAAGATGACATAAGACATCGTTAGGAAACACAGCCTGTGTTATAGACCGATTGATAATCCTGCCTTTGAACACTTGCACTATTCTTATTAAAGAACTCCTGCTGTGTCTTTTGAGAAGAGATGAGAAGTTGTGCTGCCCCAACTTGTCCTGGGTGTATATTAAAACAGATATTGGTACGCTGTAGGACTGGGGTGTAGGCCATCCTGCATCCTTCCAGGTCATCTACGTACTGTGATGTGATGTGCTGTGCCAGGCCATACTGTGCTGAAATGGTTCATACTACCATGACAAATATAAAAGGGGACTGCAAATGGAGTTGGGGCCTCAAACCTCGGTTCTGGGCTGGGTCTTTCAATCTCAGGTCATCATACCTCCAAATCTCAAGGGATGCTCCATCCATCAAAGTGAAAAGAAAGCTGTAAGTGGAGTGTAAGGCTGGTCTACCCTGCCTGGCACCGTAGCTCTTTCAAGGTCTGCAGTGTGCTGTACTGAGCAGTAAGACACGCCATGCCAGGCTAGGCTATCATACCTTGTCGAAGTCCTCCTGTGTGGCTCTCATCTCCTTCCACGTCTTGTTCAACAGCTGGATGCAGACACAGAAAAGCTCCTCCATCAGCCGATCCAGGCTGAAGAAGATGGGGTGGTAGTCTGACCCGGTCTCTGAGGCTGCCACCGGAGGAAGGGATGAGGGGGATGGAGGAAAAGGGGAGAGCAACATAACATTCTCAGTTTTAGGAGGGGTTACGGTAAAGGCTGTGGCACTAGCAGGTTGCAGGTGGACTTACGGGGCTCTCCAATGCAAAGGATTTCACACAGAATGAGCGTGAGCTGGATGCTGCTCCTGGCAAATGGACACTCGTGTTTATCCTCCCTACTGCTGTTCTCCAAGACAAACTGATGGAGGGAAAGAAATTACAAATGAAAACTGAACGGTCCATAATTTGTCTTCCATTCTGTCATATTCTTGCAAAGACTGATAAAAACACAGCATCCTGATATGCAATTTCACGACACGAGTCTAACAAGGACACTCAAGTCACAAAAACAGCTAAAGCAGATTTTAATGTAACATTTATAGTTTTTAAACATGCATTAGCCCCATTTGTGTGCTCATCCAATATTTGCTGTCCCAGTTCCTTCCAGTGGACTGTAATGTTTTTGTATAACACATATGAACTACAATTAACTACTGTGATTGAGTGCTCTATGCTTTTGTTCTAAATGTACAGTTTTATTTTTCAGGGTGTGATTCCACCTGTTTTGGATTATGGGTAAGGAGAGTCAGAAAAATATACACATCCAGGACAACTCAGATTTTTCCCCTGCCCAAGAAGTCATACCAAAGTAAGGAAGATATGGTATATTGTGTCATGGAAATATCACTTTAAACACTTCAAATTATTGAATGAACAACATGTAAAAAATGCTCACCCTACTGTAGGCATCAGGATAGCGCGAGGCAAAATAAAACATGGTGTCCAGTGCTAAAAGACCAGGAGGAGTCCGCACCAAATCCTGACCAGGGTTACTATTGTTCTGTGGAGAAATCAACAAAGACAACACTAATCACACTGATACAAATACAAATATTAATCCTGATATTATCTTCATATTCATACTATTACCGACAACAACAATGATAATAAATGCACAGATATAAGGGAATAAAGGGTAGAGGCTTACGGAGAAGCCCAACTTCTTGAACTCCTTGGCGCAGAGCGAGCGTCGTCTCTCATGGCTCAGACTGTTCTCGCTCTCCGTCTCAAACGCTGCCTGGCGCAAACCATGAAGGATGTCCCTCTGTTCCTGTAGGGAGAAGGGTGAGATTTGTAAAGAGGCAGGTAAAAGATGGACATTTACTGGGGAGGTGGATGTTGAGTGGGCTTATATGATTAAGTAGGTTATAAGTAACGGAAACATCTTTCATGTCATGGACATATTCTTCATCTGCTGATTTTAATGCTTCATTTGGCCTTGGATGGTAGTCTATATTAATATAATAAATATATATAATAAAACCAGAGTTTACATATCTACTTCATGTAAAATCCAACACTAAAGAAATGAGTGAAGCCTAACAATGCCTGTACTGTACAGGGATAGACAGTCAAGTACATTCAAGTAAATTGTCCATAGACAACTGAATGGATTTCTATTAAATTTGGTACACATATAGGCTTTGGGACAAGGAACGACTGATTGCATTTCGGTGGTGATCTGGATCTGGGATTTCCACCATTAGACAACTGTTCAGTGTTGGTGGAGGTTTGCTCTCCGAGTGCCTTCTAGTCATAGTCTCATTTGACTTGGCAGTTGTAGCGTCATAGCCCACCTGGCTGTAACAGTCTAGAGGCGTCCTCATACGAGTCTCCAGGTGATTCAAGGTGACTGACTGCAGCACATAGAGGTAGTGGGCCATCTCATCCCCGACCGAACCAGAACTATGGATGATATTCTGTAAAAGTGAAACAACACATGGTACACAATAGTAGTGATGATTAGAGATACTGAAAACGATGTGCTTTAGAACAACAGATCATCTTCAACTGAATCAGTGTTAGATTAGGTGCTAGAGAGCCGTGTCATTCAGTAATGAACCAAATGTATCAGTAATGTTCTACAGAAAGAGAACCACAATATGGTGGATAGCTTACATATCACTTCATACATTGGTACTGAGAAAAATGATGTTGGAGGAAGTAAATGTGGTAAAAAAGGAAAGTACAACAACATAACTGGAATTTAAGAACAGAATCACCATTTAATTAGAATTACTTTGTTGTGATAACTCAAAATCTTTCACAAGAAGCTTCGTTGGGTCAATGTGCCGGTTCATTCACTGGCCGATCCAGTGCTGACAGCGACGTCAAGGCAAATGCAGACCAGAATGTAAATGGAAATAAGTAGATGATTTACTTTATAAATGTACTGCCGGAGATTCTTCTTAGCCAGGAATGCAAACAACACCTGGAAAAGACACAAAGAGAGAACATTTGTGGCATTATATAAGACAGTCGGTTCTCAATGGTTTATTGGCAGAATGAGGTGCAATGACAGGGTTCTAACATGGGATGGAGATATAAGGTCAGTAACGGGTTAGTGGGCGGGAGGAAGATTAGACCTCTGTGATGAAATTAGCACTCACTGGTACATACACCTCCAACCAAACCACCTTTTGTTGAGGACCGATTTGCTCTTGGATTGGTCTGACTGATAAGATTTGTTGACCTAAAAGTGAGTGTGTGTGTGTGGGAGAGAGAGACAGACAGCTGAAATACAGAGCGAGAGAAAAGGGATGGGGGGCTGAAAGAAGGAACTGTTTCCACACAATGAGAGAGAAGCAGGAACAGAGCAGAGCGAGAGAAAGACCTATCTGTCTGTCTGTGTCTCGCGATGACCGCAGCAAAGCCAAGAGGAGCAGATAGAGTGAGACAGGCAGACAGACAGGTCATCTCCAGCTGTCTGTAAGTAAGTAACAAACTAAATGACAGGCAGAAAGGCAGCGAAACAGACAGGGAGACACCCGTTTGTCTGCATCCTTGACAGGCTGTAGGGCGGCCATGAGGAGAGGAAGACAAAGGGAGTGTTAGAAAGACAGAAACAGACTGAAGTTGTACCTGTCTGTCTGCATCTCCAGCTGTCTGTAGTAAGGCCATAAGAAGGGCCATGGCTTTTGTCTGTATCTGCTGGTTCGTCCTGAAAGTGAGAAAGGAGTGTGTGAGACAGGTGAAAACAGATGGAGAAATACTGTATATGAGATTAAAGGATGTTCATGAGAGCATGGCTGAGATGATTGGTACCCTCTATCTCACACCAGTGGTATTGTTAGTGCTAGTGTTTCTCAAAATTAAGACCACATTTCCCATAACCCTTGTTGCTTACTGTAGCAAAAAGGATGCTGCAACTTGTTCCCCTTTCCTGGTTTCGCTCTGCATGTATGTTTTCTTTTTCACTTTACTGAAGGATTAACATGCTGGAAGTGATTTTTCCATCGGCCTTTCACTCATTCCAGCATTGGCCATTGCAAAACACTCTGGAAATGTCTTCCTGCCCAAACTGTAAAGTTATGATATAAAAAATATGTTGTACCGTTATGATGTAAAGTTAATATGTAAAGTTAATATGTAAAGTTAATATGTACAGTTAGGATGTACAGTTAGGATGTAAAGTTAGGATGTAAAGTTAGGATGTAAAGTTATGTTGTAAAAGTATGCTGTAAAGTAATCTCCCTTTGTGCCTAACACTTTTAAATACAAATATATTGAGTGTGGCTAAACACGTGCTATGCATTAAACCAACGTCTGACTGGTTGCTATGACCCAGTCCACATCTGTGTTTTGTCATCTGGCTACTTACACCTGTAGGTGAGCGATGAGCCTCTCCAGAGTGACTTCGTGTTTCACCTGTAGAAAGAGGCTGTGGCTGCTCAGCACCATGCTCTCCAGGATGTCCAGGGACACCTGCTGTATTGATGCATCTGCCACCTTAGCGTTGACAAAACTGGCAATCTGAAAGGAGAGGAGGAGGGAAGGAAGGGAGAGAAGGAAGTAAGGAGGGGAAAGAGAGAGAGAGAGAGAAGAGAGAGGCAAGGGGGGAGAAGTCAGTGTTGATGAATATGACAGAGGACACAGAGGGACAGACGGCCACATAGAGACAGACAGCAACATAGCAGGACAGACGGACATATAGAGGGACAGACGGACACATAGAGGGGCAGACGGACACATAGAAGGGCAAACGGACATATAGTGGGACAGACAGCCACATAGAGGGGCAGACGGACACATAGAGGGGCAGACGGACACATAGAGGGACAGACGGCCAACAGAGGGACAGACAACCACAGATACCTTCTTGATGAAGACAGAAGAGAGGTTCTCCCAAGAAACGATCCCATGATCCATCAGTTCCATGAAGCCTGTCAACGTGTGGGTCATGATCACAGGAGCCCTGACCGAGACAGACACACACAAAGAAACATTATGCACACTAAGACACACACACACACAGAAATCAGAGCACAGCATTCAGACAGGAGACTGTTTTAGTGTCATTCTCTCAGTGACTCCACCACTGATAATTTCATGTATAAATATTGTTTATATCAAACCTGTTCCTCCAGTGAGCTCTAAAACATTTGGTCATGTCCAGACACACCCGGTATTCGGCTAGCTGTGCTGCTCCCGCACGCTACAGCATGAGTCTGTCGGTGTTACTTATGACCTAGACGGACAATGTGGGTGTGAAGGTACTGTTCAAAATTAGAGAGGCTCTGAATCATTGTCTTGCCAACACGTGTCAGAGGAAACCATCTCCTTCTACAGGATCTGACTGGCTCCTAGTGATGGCCCTAATCATCTAGTAGGCGCAATCCTTGTCTTTCCATACAGGCTTAGCTCAACAGGATATGTTGCTACATGTGCAGTAACCACTTAACCTCTGAGTACCAGACATATCTATCTAAGCAACAGCATTCCACTGCAGCCAGGGGAAATATGCACTGCTCTGCTGCAACCCCCCCCCACACACACACACACACTATCTCTCCTTTCTTCCTTATTCTGCCTCATTTTAAACATGCATTCATATATTCACCCATAGTCAGTCTTTCTCTCCTCTGTCCATACACAAATACTCAGGTATGCTGCTTAGGGGCTGACTATGAACATGCCTAAATACACCCGCACACACTCTCACTGCGAGCACACACACACACACAAACGTAGGACTACTGACTCATTCGCGTCCTCTACTATCTTGACCAATAGGGCGTGTCCGTCTCGGCTGATGAACTCCTGAGCAAAGGTTACGTCCGTGGAAACGCTGGCCAGTTGCTTCAGCGAATCACAGCGCACGCCGGAGTCCAAGCTCTGGATGCCCTTGTACAAGTCCTCCGCACAGCGGCCCTACATTCGCCAGCATTAACACAATACACAAGAAGAAACACACACGCTAACATGTAAATAAAAAAACACATCGAGCCAGAGATACGAGCATAATCATACTTGAAGTGAAAAGACATCAGATATTAGCGGTGAACATATCTAGCATCTTCCAAAAATGTACAACATCATTTATTACTTGAGGAGAAAGACACTAGCCTTCATAGACAGAAGAAACGTGACCACTTTATCAAGTTACTCACAGAGAGAGAGAGAGAGAGAGAGAGAGAGAGAGAGAGAAAGGGATGGAGGAATGTGAGACGAAGGAGGTGAAAGAAGAGTGAGTGGCAATGTGGAAATGGCTGAGAGCCTAGTAGATGCAGACTCACCGGTGCCTTGGTCAGACGCAGAATGCAGCCGTTCTTAATGTCCAGACGATTCTACGACACGCAAACAAACACACACACGTGCACACAAAAGAAAAACGATTTAAAAGACAGTAACAGAGCCAAAACACATAGACACACACGATCACAGACAGACCACAGTGTAGACACAATGAAACACACAGATAGAAATAATACACAGACACACACATACACACTAAAACCCCACTGGGACAAATATAGACAAAACTGATTGCTACTCACACACAGTGCTTAGACAGAATATAATCATTATGTAGGTGTGAAATAGGAGAGTGAGTGAGAGAAGAAAAAGAGAAAAACAGAGTGCGGTTGAGGCTCAAGACTAACAGACAAGCAGAACTGAGGATCCAACACAAACAAAGTGCAAGAGACTGAAGGGATAGAGTGGGCAGTCCTATTCAGGTCAACACTTTAGAACATTTGGCTGGTATACCTTTGATGGCTGTCATTAAATCAGAATATGATAGAAATGACTAATGGTGAAATTGTTTTACACATAAGGCGCAGACAGCTAATGCATTACAACGGCAAATGTATCATTTTGCTGAGCATTCAAGTCAAAGATATGTCAGACATTGTGGACCGTCTGCTGTCAATATCTTATGAAACTTTATGAAAATATGTCAGGCATCCAAGGTGTGCCGGTGCAGATTGCTGTGACACACCAGGAAGTAACCTTTCTATCCTTTCTGATTCCTCGTGCCCTTGAACTGAAACATCAGCGTTTCACGACAACTTCACCAACTGCAAAGTCAGAAGCTCAGCGTCCTACTGTGCGAAGGCTTAATGCGAATACCTGCTGTGTGTCTCACACTAATGGCGCCGCACTGATGGCAGCCTCGCAGCGGCAGCAGTCCATTTTTGTGCCGCTTATGTGAATTTCTCTCTGGGATAAATAAAGTAGCTTTCAATCGATCTATCTGATGGCATTACAGCCCGAGCCAAACCTTTCCAAAAGGTCACCTGACAGTTCCAGCTGCTTTTCTTTCTTTCTTCCACACACTTATTGCATAAATCACATGTTGTGACCTGGGCCTTTAGGCAGTGCTAGTGTACAGTTTTAACATTTGAGTTTAAAGTACTTTCACGTTCTTTTACTTTACAGGGTCAAAATGACACGATCATTTCTAATCACTGAGTCTTAAACATGGAAAAATTTAGAAATAACTGATTCAGTTCTATAGATAAATGTCTAAGATTTGCTCAAATGATTCACTGATGTAGACAAATATCTATGATGATTTGTACACGGATGTGACTCACCGATTCAGTGATGTATGTCTGCACACCATCAGCATATTGCAGGGCATAGTTATCAGGACCTGGGAGATTCCAGCTAAACACACACACACACACACATCAGCTGACTAATACAGCGTACTGCATCCAATGTAATGCATATAGCACATTCAAATATGTCAAATATTACCATGCAGAGAGGTAGCAAGACAGACAAACCTGTCTTACACACACACACAATTCATCCACTTACCCATCACAGACCTCCTTTATAACAGCGGAGAGTGGCTTTTTCTGCAGAGACACAACAAAATAGGATGCAGTCAGACACACATGTCGACACGTCGTGCGCGCGCACACACACACTAACATAAAAAACCCACACCAGTCATAACAACAGGAATTAGCACACTCTACGATCAAGGTATTTTCTCTCATAGGACTGTATACATACATACTTGTATAACGATATGCGTTTATCAGAGTACCACAGCTATTCTGCTTGGCTGCAAATATTGTTTGCTGAGAAAAGGAAATCCTAGAGCTCCCCCACGCTGCTGAACAACTACTCGCTACTCAGATCCCTCTTAGTACGTAAATACAAGTCAGACTACTTCCATGTCTGAGTCTCAGCTATCCTGCTATTAGTGGCCAGCCCAGTGGTCAACCAATCAAATGTCTTCGGGTTCTGTGGTAGACCCAATGGCTGCCCTGTTATTAGTGGTGGCTAAGGAGGTCAACCAATCAGAGGTTTTCGGTGAATACGGCTCAGCCAATGAGGAGTTTTTGATGGATTCTGCTGGGCCAACAGGAATGGTTGTGATGTACCGATATGGTTTTCTCCACTTTACTACCAAAGGATAAAAAAGAAAAAAACGTTTGAAGGAGAGAATGAGCATTCCTATTGAAATCAACAATCTTTAACGCTCATTTGTAATATGCAACATGACATTTTCAGCCAGGCAGAACACAAAGAACACAACCACATGTGCTGAGAGCTGAAGCAATACAACCAATCGGTTAGTGAATAATTTGATTATTTGAATTCAAGTAGTCGCTGATGCAGCGGGGAGAGTGAATGACAGAGGAGTGAGTGACATTAACAAATTGACCCGCAATTACTTGATTGGAAAAGTGGGTCTAAATTAGAAAAACTGAATTGTACCTTCACATTACTGACATCAAGTTGTTGGCTGCATCAACGTTTTTGTCTTGAACGAGCCATGCTAGTACCAGTGTGAGTAACAAAAGCTGTATCAAACCACATGATAAGGTGGTAAGGAAGTGAGGATGACCGCCCTTCTAAAGCACTAGTATACACTTCGTCTTTTGGTTTCAAGTGTGACAAAAATGATCTCTGCCTTTTAGCGTTGACCTTCTGTGGTGTACCAGCCCCATGTTGTCTTGTTGTTTGAGACACAGAAACAGCTCAGAGTGAAGCAAAGAGTCAGTCAGACTGCTGCTCCCTAAAACCAAAGCCACAAATCACCTGCTTCATTTTATTGCTTCCTCATTCTTTCTCTCAATATAATAACCGAAATGCTTAGTCGATGTGCACCTGTGAGCATGTCTATGTAGTACGATACGGTGTGTATGTTTTCACATTGAAACACACACATAAGTGCGCACATTAGTGCACATGCTATAAATACATACTTAGAGAATTATTTATACAAGCCAAAATAATCTATATATATTTCTCATAGGAATGTCACCCTACTCGTTTTCAATGCTATTTCGTATACAGAACCAGGTACTGTGTGAAACATTCAATAAATATTTGTGTAGAGCCAGAGCCGTTGTTTAGCTTTTTATTTGATTGGCTCACGGTCAGAGAGAGTGTACGGTGGCCAGCAGGGACAAAGTTTGACAACAGGCACCACCAAAGACTGTATACAACCGGGGCATTCAGATGTTATCGTCTCAAAAAGTGTGGTGGGTGAACCTAACTGATTGATCCACCAAAGACACATTTTACTGGTGTGTGTGTGTGTTACCTGGTCCAGCTGGATGAGCTGGGGGTACGCCCCAGGCATCTGGATGGCTATCTTCACTATGTCCTTCTGCTGAGGCATATTGGCAGCTGTTGACACACTCTGGCTGTGAAGACGCAGGAGACGGAAGAGTGAACAGAAAACGTCTCATCAGAGATGAGCTCTTTCAAAAGTGAGGACACAAAGACAACTGAGTTGAACTAGGGTGAACTGACCAGCCCAGTTGTCTGGTGCAGGACTCATGGCGGTCTACACAAAATGAAGATGTAGGACTGTGTTCCTCTCTCAGAGAATTTACACTGAGTGAAGCTGAGATGGTCTAACTGTCTGTGTAGCATGGACCAGGGTACTGAACTCTCACTGTGACTCTTTCACTCTCTTTTGCTCAACTAGCCCCCTTCCTACTCTTTAACGCTTGCTCTCACACTCACACTCTCACACACACACACACACACACACACTTCCTCCTCAGCCTTCAGATGACGTTCCCAGAGGATACAGAAGAAGCTCTTGTTGTGCTCCCACCCCCTCCCCCTTCCTTGTCCTTCTCCCTCCCTCCCTCGCTCACTCAGCACATGGAAACAATATAGTTGGATCTAAACTCTTCTGCATATGCGTGAGCTGATGATGAAGAAAACAAAAAACAGCAGAGGTTGAGCTTGTGCCTGGTTGTGCACGGTGTGATTAACTCCCCAGTCTCTCGGATAGCTCATATAATCACTCTGCTTCCAAAAGAAAGCCCTCACATTGTATTGCAGGTTTCAAAGTTGTACTCCTGTCAAAACAACGACACAACATTACCGTCTTCTCACCTCCCTCCCCCTGAGGCAGTATCTTTCCTGACCGCCATCAAAGCCTGAAGAAAAACTTTGATTGAGACTTGTCAGGGCAAAGGCAAACTCCGAAGTATTTATTATACAAGATCAAAAGGACTATTTGTGGATGGGAAGCTGAAACCCTGCGGACCTCAGTTGACAAGAAGATGCAAAAACAAGCACATTAAATTTGTTTCCGGATCATTTAGGTGGCATAGATGGTGAGGAAGCCCTGGCTAGCCGTGTGTGGCCCCGAGGTGTCGGCACTGGGACTGGCATCGAAGGTCAACTTCACTACTTATCCAACAAATAACGGCACAACTTCTCACTCTGTGTTCCAGCCTTAGTCTTGAAGAGATTTGGGGGAATGTAGATTTGTTCTAGGGCAGCTTATGAGTCAGCAAATTCAAGGGCAAGCTGCTGGTACATGTAATATAACAAAGACAGCCTGGGGGTTTTAAGCTGTGTGTGTCTGTGGGCTGTACGACGCTTTAGATTTCTTAGAGTAAAAAACATTAGCCTTGCCTGAGAACATGCACGTCAAATCTCCCTTGGTGGGTTGATAACCGCCCCACCCTGGTTGATACTGCGGTAAACACTGAAGACCTATCCTACATTAGTATTGCAGCAGTCATGGCAGGGTAAGTCTTTCTAAAACATTGCAAGGTGAAACTGAGTCCATTTGTAAGAGACAGCTTAACTGAGCACTAGATTATTTATCCGTTTACAATTTATCTCAAAGTCAGATCAGTCCGATTTGAGAAGCTAAAACATTCAGCGAAGTCCAGAAGTTTCCCCGGGCTGAAGACGAAGCACCGCTCTTCCTCCACGTTCATGACCTGTCCCTACATGCCGCAGGCCTCGTGCAAGACACGGTAGCACTATGCCTGCCCCGACATTCTTGCTCAGTTACGACAAGACGAGGGATCGACCTAAGCTCGTCCTTTGAGCCTCAGCTCGTTCTCTCGACTGCAAAAACACAACAAGCTCAGCGAGTGTTGTGACTTTTATCCCGAACAAATCTGACGGCACTGGCTGGTAATATGACTGGTTGCAATAAGTAATTACGAGATTGTTCCAAGACATTTTCACTTGTTGCTGAAACACGTTGGATTCTTATGAAAGTAGTGACATTTCTTGAGACCAGCTAAAGCACCAGCCGGCGTAAGTCTGTGCGCTGGGTAAAAGCCAGTGCTAAGCTAAGAATTAATGTCATAAAAACGTTTCCTGTTAATATAATAATTATTAATTATTGGGTTTTATTAGAGATTTTCAGTTTTTAAAAAAAATGTAGTAACTGAACTGATTATCTACTAGTAGTCAAATCCATTCACAAATGTGGTCATTAACTATCGTGCTACAACTGAAACAGGGATGAACATGTACGAAAGAGGTGTTATTACATTTATTACATGTATACACATGTAACAAAACCCAATAGTGGAATAAGTTTCACATTAGTAGGAAAAAAGTTCTTACATTAATGGTAGTAACTTTTGAGACATTAGTGGGAAACGTATTACGTTAGCAGGACTAGTGTACTATTAACTGTTGTTACATTAAAGGTTAATGACACTTAATTAATGGGAAGTTATTACATTAACAACTGTAACACATCCTCTGTCACACTGTGAAGAAGGTTTGGTCTCCTATAGCCTAGACGGGGGGACGGGGGTCACACTTTAAAAAAACGTAGCCTTTAAAAGATGGAGAGAAAGAAAGGTCCACCATGTTGGGCAGCTGTGTTCTTCATTAAGCCTCTGTGGTCCAACACAATGGTCCTTTTGTTACACAGCAGACC
>OMOT01052773.1:0-14583 GCA_900312575.1 Acanthochaenus luetkenii
TATCTGCTTTCTGGGAGCTTAAAGCAACTAAAAGCAGAACCGGTGTTAGCTAGGACACAAGCGTAGCTTTACACGCCGATACAACAGGAATATTTATCTCTCTTTAACAGGGCAAGAGGGCCCTGCTGGAACTGCAGGCTGATCTATCACATGCTGCCATTTAAACTCGCAGACAACTTCTAGCTTGGAATGGATGCATGCGATTTGAACTGTCAAGAAAATTCAACGTCATTGATGTTTGTGAGCCATTTTTGAGAGAAAGAGTTTGTAGAAATCCTTGTAGATATTTCTGCGTTTTGTCCCGTAGCTTTTACAGCTTGTCTAAGAATCTTATGCGGGATGCCCAAGTTGACATAAAACAGATGCTAATGCAACCCAGTCTGTTTAACATTTAGTCTGTTTTAACACCTACAGCATGGTACATTCAGACTCACATCAGTCCTGCTTAACAAGGACCCACTTAGAACAGAGACAAGAGGTGGGGTGAGTGGGAGGGAGGGAGGAAGACAGAGAGAAAAGAAACTAAACAGAGAAATAGAAACAGAGACAGTGATAGGAACAAACAGAAAATAGTGAAAAGTGAGTTTTTAACACCACGGAGCCATTGATGGAGTGTGTGCACATGTGTGTGGGGCTGCTGGCTGGCTGATGGGGTACGTCAGTGTGTGAGTGAGAGAGACTCAGAGACACAGGGATTAAGGGGATAAGGATGAATAAACAACCCAAGCATGGTAAATATAACGAGTACAGGACTAGGCTGACATAAGGAGCAGGTGCCAAAGCCCTCCCAATGGTGCTGTACCTGGGGAAAGAGGCCGGGGATAGCGGTTGACTTCAGCTGGGGCTGGTTTGGGAGTTGGTTAGGGGTCTGGGGCATTGGGGTGGAGGCCCATGGTAGCTGGGCCAAGGTCAGAGAGAGACAAAGGGAGAGACCAGGGGAGAGGCTGTAGGCCAAGGGGCTAGGAGCTGGGATTAGGGTCTCCAGATCGAATCAGAGCAGAGAGGGTACACCATCTAATCAGACTTGTCTCCGTCCTCCTCCCGGTGGCTGTCGGCTCCGTCACGCGAGGCCTTCTCCTCCTTGGCCAGCTGGGCTTGGGAAGCCAGGATGGAGGAGAGAGAGAAGAGGCCGGAGGAGGTGGTGACGGCAGGGAGGGCGGGCTGGCTAAGACCCAGCTGCAGGGGAGTCATGGGCAGGGCCAGACCCTGGAGCTGAGACAGCTGGTGAGCCTGGAGCTGCTGCTGCATGGAAGACAATCAAACGCAGCTTAAACACAGCAGGATAGATATAGCACAGAAACCACAGCTAAAATACAGACAC
The DNA here is from genome assembly GCA_900312575.1 of Acanthochaenus luetkenii. Lineage (NCBI taxonomy): Eukaryota > Metazoa > Chordata > Actinopteri > Beryciformes > Stephanoberycidae > Acanthochaenus > Acanthochaenus luetkenii. The sequence continues at coordinate 1,322 of OMOT01052773.1, forward strand.
TGTAGGAAATGCTAAATTTGAAATGCACATAATATACACTGCATACTATGTTTAATATATTGATTGATGTATTGATTTTATAACAATACAAATTGATTTCTCACAGACAGCATCTAATAGCACCATGTTTGTGCAGGCTACAAATACAATGTCACCTGCTCTATTGTAAAAATCAGAAACAGAATTCAAAGGCCCTTTTCTCTCTCAAGTTATACACAATGATATGAACAATTATACAATTAAATTAAAAAAATCAGCCCCAAACACAATATATTATTTTATTCCCTTGAATCAGAAATTGGACAAAACTTGGTAGGGACAATTCGCCAAGCTCCCAGTACTGAAGAGAACAAGTCTACCCCTAAACACAGGTCTATGCAGACCACTATCCTCAGTATCTAAAGCACCAGACAGAGACAAAGGAAAGGCGCCTGTGTGAACCATGAATCATAGTGATGGAGTGGCTAAGCTAGCTAACACTCGACCCATAGTAAAATGATGGAGTGGCTAAGCTAGCTAAGGCCGATAGTGATGAAGTATACTTGGCTAACATTACAGCCATATAGATGAAATATTGTGGCTAGCTGGCCAATGCCCCACCCATACTGATTCAGTATCTTAGCTGGCAAACCGTACACTCACGTGTATTGTATTCATGTAGTGGAGCGTAAACCCACCTAAACCTTAGGCTGACATAAATCTTTATGATAGGCCTATACATTCATAGTAGGCAGTATCAAATTTAAGTATGTTATATGAGGATGGAGTCTTTTAAAGAAATAGCGTACATTGATGCTTTTCTAAAAAAGTACAATATATACAGTATATACATTTATATTTTACACACCTTTTTATTCACCAAAACATCACTGATTGTAGCCAAATTAGCTGAATCATTTACTATAATAATAAATTGTAATTGTGCAACATGTTTTAAAGGAGAAACATTAAGCACTTTACAGACAATAAGCCACTGATAAATAAAAGTAAATCATAATAATAACAAAAACTAGAAAATGCGCTCAATAGAGCGCAGACCTCTGCCAAGGAAGCCATCCAACATAGTTTCCCCGTATGAAATAATTTTTTGTCGGTACTTTGGAAGTATACGGACATACGAGAGTAAAATAAGGGAAATCACGGCCAGATATGATCTTCAGCCATTTAGAGACGTGACAAAAATTCACTTCTTAACCCGCAAAGTATTGACAGGTGACTTATACTTAGACAGGTCTTGGTATATTGCAGAGGAACCTTTATTCTGAAGGGCTATGTGACCTGTGCTTGTGGCAGCGTAGAGGCGACGTCATCAGCGAGGCAGCATTAGCTTTAGCTCCAGCTCCCTACAGCTGCGTTTTGGGAAAACTAAGGGCTTTATTGGAACTTTGATGGGATCGGCGTCATGATACTAAGGCCAAGGATAATTTGTGAACGTTTGAGCCACCATGGAGCAGACAATTGGAATCTGCATGCTATAACACAAAGCAGGTCTATAGTTCAGTATCACTGTGTGGGGCTGTGTTTTCGAAATGTAGTAATCTCTGGCAAAACCCCTTTCTGAGATATTCTGAGATAACAGAAAGACACACAGATAAACAGACGGAGAAGAAAACATAACCTCCCACCAACTTCGTTGGCGGAAGTATTGATAATAAAAATGATGATAATGATGAATAATTGTGGTTTTCTAATCAACACTAGTCTCATGGGGGAGGGAACATCGTACCCTTATGATGGAGTTCATCTCTGGGGGGGTGACCTGCTTGGCCCTCTCTATGGCCCCCAGGACCTGCTGCTGGTGCTGGGGGGGGGGCAAAGAGACAATGGAATGAGAGACAGAAACAAGGGGAGGAGGGTTGGGGGAGAGAGGTGGAGAGGTTAGATCAATATCAATAGTCCCAACAGAGACCCAACAGCCCTCTCTTGCAATGCTCTTCCCTCATTCAGCTATTCATCCAGTCATATACACAACACACACACACACGCGCGCAACCCCCCCTCCCCAAACGCACCCAAAGTGTTGTGTGACACTGGTGAATGGATGGCCGACTGGTGCGCTGTAATGGGTGGAGGTCAACCCCCTGGTGGGCAGATAAGAGCACGGCTTATCTGAATCACACAACCATTTATTACACTGACACACACACACACACACGCATAAATATATAGGGGAAGAGGAGTGGGATGGAGGAGGCAGCAGAGGAGGAAGGAGTGATAGAGGGAGGGGGTGCAGAGTGGAGGAAGAGGAAGTCAAAAAGGGAGGGGAGAGGGAAGAAAGGGAGGAAGGAAAATATAGAATATTGCAGAAGAGAAGCAAGGGGGGAAGGGAAGGGAAGTGAAAGTCAGGAAAATGACTGGGAATAAGAGTTAAGAGGAGTGATGGGAGGAGAGAGAAAGAGAGGAGCGGAGGGATGGTGACGGGTCACGGAGGTGGAGAGGTAATGAGGCGGGAATGAGGGTGATCTCATTCCAGGATGTAAGGAATGGGGCCGAGGGTCAGGAGGTCAGTGACGTCTTTGTGTGTGTCAGTGTGTGTGGCGTGTGTGTAAGTGTTGGTGTGAGTTTGTGTGCACGCTTACCTCCTGGGACAGGTAGGGGAGGACTTGAGCGCAGATCCCGTTCAATCTCTTCACTATCTCAGCCTGTGGAGGGAGGGAGAGAAATAGAAAGAGAGCAGAGACAGACTTAGCTAAACACAAACCACACTCCCTCATCTGTATAGGATCTACTATGCCCTTCCCAAACTGGGTCACATAACTGACAATGCGCAGTTGTAAATGCACGCTCGCACGCACGCACACGTCAGGATCCTTTTATTCACCGCTTTATTTAAGTTGAGTGTACTTAATACACACATACACCCATTGACAATCAGAAATATGCATGCACATACACACTTTCCTCATTTTCGTCATCCACCCCCACATGCAGGTTTATTATAACATTTGGCTGGTAATCATCCAATCCGTCTGAGATATGCAAAGCGGTGGTAATTGTGTTAGAGCCTAACTCGTGGTGCGATGAGGAGAGAGGGGCCCTCCTATCAGTCATTAGGCATGCAGAGCACCGCTCCCCATCAAGCGCTTCACTCCTATCCGCACATCATTACATGCACACACTCCCTGACATCCCAGTCTGCTCTAAAATGTCTACGCGGGACTCGCTCTCTGCTAACTATTGCTCTTTTGTGTCATCCGTCGCCTTTTTTCCCTCTCAGTTTCTGTCTCTTCTTTTACCTGTGTTCTCTCATCATCTTCCTCTGTCTTCCTCAGTTTGTTTTTATCCCTTAGCCTCTTTCTCAGTCTCGTTCCCTCTTCCCATTTCTATCTCTTATGTCTCTTTCCTTGGGCCTCTTTCTCTTTGCTTCTCTCTGAGACGTAACTGAGCACACGTTCACCAAAATAACAATAACAGCAACATTATACAGTATATGTGCATTAAAAACACATACTAAAACCAGATATACAGTGTACACTAGGGCTGGGCGACTCGACAAATGCATCGGAAATCGGTGACTAACTGAATCCATCGCTGTCTTTTTCACAGACTTAAATTACCTTGACCTTTGGTAGTTTAGCCTGGTTCAAGAGACTCAAATGGAGAGGCAAACATAGGGACAAAAAATATGTTCTCAAGTTGTTTTCTGGTGGATCAGTGGTCTTGGGCGCATACCATGTAATCCTGGATTTGAATCCAACTAGTCCAGAGCTCCACTACTGTTAAAAAAATGGGTGCATGTCTCCCTGGTAGGGATGTGGGTTTTGGCTTTTTTTGTACACGTTTACACTTAGAATGTTGGCGTGTATCCGCGGTTAACTGTAACATGACATCATAGCCATATATGCCAATGATACTGGTCGGAAACTCAGGTAGCTGCTAGTAGGTAAGCAAGCAGTTATGAAGGATTAACATTAGGAGGTCCATATAGGTTAGAATATACTTTACCGTTTCAAAATGTTTTCATAAAATAAACTAGTGTCATGAAATTGTAATAAAACAAATGTCCATTCACGGAGTGATTTTGTTATTATGACAGACCTTCACCCACGTCCTGATTATGTCATGTGAGATCTCGTGATAATTATGGACTAGGGTAGGCTACTATTATAATACAGCGTCTATTATATTATAATACAGGCTACTTATAATAATACATTCATAAAGAACAGTTAAAAGCTTACGTTTATTATTTGTAATAAATTAAACATCGATTGCCAACAGCATTAATCAATATCGACAAAACACAGTAAATTCTTCAACCATTTCAATGTACTCCTTGACAGTAGCTGTAGCTTCAAAAGCTTGCTGAATAATCAGATCTAAAATAAAGCGTAGTTCTTGACTGTCTAAATAAATATAGGTTACTACTTTAACATTACCCTGTAGGCTTGAAAACTAGACTAAGATAGACTCTGACCAGACTGCGCTGTAGCATATTTAAACTCACAGCTCGGTGTACTTGAGATTGCTTTTTAAAAACAGTAGCATGTCCACATTTTCTGCCATGAAGCGGTTTCTGAGCTTGTTGACCAGAAGCACCGGAGAAAACTTGCTCAGAGGGAGCGGAGGTATGTGGTCAGCTCGTCTTTTTCAACGGCCTCCATTCTGTACTGCTCAATCATACATTTGTTGAATCCGCGGTGTCGTCCTCCCACCGGCTTGGCACTGAGCAAGACAGCTCAACACACTCCATCTAAAGCCTGGCGCATCCACTTCCCTTTACGGTCTTGTGTCTTTCGCAATCATTTCCGCTATCAGGTGGGTGATTTTTGCGGCTGTGGACTGCACAGAGCATTACCCACCAGCGACATCTTGTTCAAAATCTGCAGCCTAATTTGATTGTTCATTGAGCCGGTCAGTAAGGCCGTAAAGTGTATCTCACTGTGGATGTAGCCTAAACTAAAAAGGGTTAGTTTTGTAACGTTACAAGATTATCAGTAACGACAAATTCTATGTGTATGCTGTGCAGGTCCACCTACACGATTGGTTCTCCCTGATGGCTCTCCCACCTGTACTGATTGGTTCCTGTTGTTCCAGATCTGCTCATCCAATCAGCAGGCACTATTTGAAATTTAAAAAATGGTTTCATCTGTCCTAAATGGATAGTTTCATTTTCGTGTACACGTTAAACGTGTACACACCCATCCCTACTCCCCGGCATAGATGAATACATCGGGAATCGACTAAATACAGTATGCAATGATGATTGGTTGACAAGAGAATGCACACCATCACCCAACTCTAGTTTACACACTGCATATGTTTTAGTAGTGTGCACTGTGAAAGCACACATACACTACACAAACAAATAAAGATGCTGCCGAGTATGTAGTTGTCAGGTAGAGCTTGGTGAACACGGCACATTTAGGACTAACTACCGATGAGAGTGAGCTGCAGTAGCTACAGGCAAGGAGAGGAAGAAAAACAGAACAACAACAGAACAGAAAGACAAAGAGGACCCAGCGACAATAAGGCTTCACTCAATATATCCCCAAAGTCGATCCACAACTCAACTACATGACCGCCACTCCTCAGCAAGAGAAAATTGAGAAAAATTGAGAGGGAGAGGAGAACAGCAGAGTGAACAGGCAGAGGCATTTTTTTGAATTGAGTAGGATAGAGTGATCAAGAGGGAGCGATTGAATGTGTGAGTGTGAGAAAGAAAGAAAGACAGTGAAATAGAGACAGAGAGGTGGAGTATCAGGCGGGGGAAACTGGCTGCACACAATAGGCCCAGACATGAACGCTCCTTGACACTCATTTCCACACATTCCCTTCGATTTCAATTTCTCTAATGGAACTAGCGCTTCTCCGCACCCACTCACAGTGCACAAAGCAAGTGTGCACAGGCACACATACACACGATAATAGGGGGGCACGCGTGCACAAAAACACACAAATGCATATGCGCAGTAACACACAAGAAAATACGCAAGCATACACAACAACTGGGAGGCGCCCATGCATGAATGAACACACAACAATTCTCATGCATGTAGGCTCAACCCAGACACACACACAAACATGGGAAAATAGGGAAGCACACACAGAAGTGTACAAAATTAGATGCACAGACACACACACACTCATGGACACACAAACATGGGGGGAAAATAGGCAGGCATACACAAATGCAAAAAATCCCACACACACACACGGTAATTAGGGAAGCATACACACAAATGTACAAAATCAAATGCACACATACAAACACGTGCGTGCCCACACACACACAAGCCTCTGACTGTGAATTTCTAAATATTTCATCGCTGTCAGATAAAGGAGCGGGGTGTGATGAATTGCACTCATGAGGCTGAGCACAGCTCTGTATGTGTGTGTGTTTCCCTTGCCTATAAAACTGCCTCTGTGCGTTTGTGTGTTGGACCTGCATGCACCACAGTACCTGTGTTTTGCTTCCTGCCTCAGAGTTTGTGTGGGTGCATATATGTGAAGGTCTTTACAACATGGACGCTATTACTTCTGTGTATGTGTGTGTTTGCGTACATGAGTGTGTGCGAGTCTCCATTTGTCAGAGTGTACGCAGTTCTCCGGATATGGCTGTCAGTGTGCACAGTCAATCATATGAGCGTGTGTGTGAGATGGGGCAGTGCCAGACGAGGTCACCAATAAGGGCTAGCCCTTCTGAGGCCCATCGCTCTCTCCCTCCTACAGCCCGGGCATAAATTACTCCCCCAGCATCAGCCATACAAACTGATCTATGTGCCTCGGCCTGTCAACCCTCTCCTGCCAGGGTGAAGGGTTCCTATACATTTTCCATTTCAAAATGCCAGACTTATTCCAGACTTTACAGTCTTCACTGGATTTGAAGATTTGGGCTGGTGTTCACTATGATGTATGCTGATAATGATGCTGCAAAATGACTCTCAAACAGACAATATCACTCTATACCTGAAGATTATTATTCACTACTAGGGATGTGCATTTGACCTGATTTCCCTGTTCCGAGTACTCTCATGAAATTAGTAATGAAATTGGTATTCTAAATTATCTATGACAAAACGTTTTTAAAAGGCTGTGGTGCCCTTTAAAAAATAAAGTGTTTCTAAAAGACGCTACCAAAACTACACTCCCAAGTGTAATTTGTCCAAACAATATCTGATAGGCAATAATTTAAATAGTTGCGTTCCAAAATAAAAGCCCTCAAAATGGAAGGGACAGTAGAATTACAACGCATATTTGAAAAATTATCCGGTCATGCCGTCGTGTCGGTATAAATTTAAACTAGACACTACCAAGCATAGCATAGCCTGAGCTCAACAACTCATGTCAGCCCCACAGCAAATACGCAGCTAAACTTCACATTTTACGGTCAACCTGGCAAATGTTGTGTTTATGTCTCATTATTTAATCAATTCTCAATGCAACCGTCATCAAAAAACAACTAATATTGTTTACTTACGCTTTCCATTCACGAAGCTCAGAGGAAGCACGTCTTCGGTTACCAATTTAGCAATTAGCTGGTTAATCTGCTCCGCTCTAGTGAGCTAACAGCGGCGCTGGACAGTGCTGGTGAATCAAGTGAGGCAAGATTGCCTATTGTCATCTTCTTGTGTTTTCTCATTATTCTTGATTCGCAAATTATTAATCATCAAACTGGTATGCTTATGATAGGTAGATTTGATGTTGGATATCTTGCAATGCACGGTTGATCTTACGCTGTACAATTACTGGGTTGAACAAGTATCAGTTCACCAATGGGAGCTTGAGCCACTCCCAGCAATTAGCACCTACTTCTACACCAGTTTCACCTCAACTAGATAAACCTAATTAAACAGCAAAAGTGCTCTATTGAACCAAGCCTGAGATAAAACACAAGATTCTACACTGCAGACAAAATGTGTCATCATATTGTGTGAAATGACTGTGGGGTCTACAACTACATAAAATAGGCGTGATTACTGCATTGGGACTGAACACGTCTATGTTTTTCCATAATTTTTTGTGCAATTCCGAAACGTATCGAGTTATTACATTCATTTCCTTATCCACACTTCCATACTTTTGAGGCTTTGTTGGAATGATTTGTGTAGCAGCAACAAGAGTGAGCTGAATGACATTAAACTAGCCCCTTGGTGCCTGCATTTAATCACAGCCTCTGGTGACATCATTCAAATGTCTCAAAGCTCCTCAGAAACACTCTGATGGGACATTATCTCTGCCAGTCACACACCTGTCAATCAGTGAGGTGCAGGTGTAGGACGGGGGAGTAGCGAAGGGGAAGCACAGCTGTGTCTGCATCAACTGGTGGGAATAGTTTTGCTCTCATCTTGTGAGCCAGTGATTTGCTAGCAAGGGGGTTTCAAGCTATCCCCTTGTTGAATTAGAATCACTTAAATTGCTGCATACAATACACGTACAGAAATTTGTCTCAGTCACATTGGTGCAGACATATGGACAATTTTACAAAGTACACACTGGCACACGTGGTACAAGGACAACAGGACCGCACATACAGTGTAAATGGATAGCACAAGACATACCATTAGGGTTTTTCCTGCATAGGAAATATTTTGGTGGCCGCCAAGGCCTTTTCCACTACTGTGAAAAGTGAAAAAACAAGGAATTGAAAAACGGACCAGAAAAAATGCCACTTCTAATTGTTTGCCATTTGAAATGTGGCCATCCAACCAGCAGAGGGCATACATCAGTGACACAAATTGGTAATTAATTAAGCAGAAGAAACAGCAGCAGATTGGTTGTGTAGGTGGGACTTCCCCTACTGTGCAGCTCGTTTGGCTCAAAACAGCAACTTAGGCAACTTTTCGGACCCCCTGGCAACTTTATTTCTCAAAAGAAACTATACATCAATTTCCTAGACATTTATCTGGGTCAGTGTCACTGTGACAACAAGGTAATCTAATTATTTCAGTCACGACCCAACACTCGTTACCATGGATGAGGGTCGGAATGAAGATTGACCAGTAAATCGAGCGTTTTGCTTTGTGGCTCAGTTCTCTCTACCACCAAGGTCCGATACAGCGCCCGCAATTACACAAACAAATCTAGCTACTTAATATGTTGAATTGGCATTTGGCAACAAATTCAGGGTGTCTATAAAGTCTTAAAATGTCTTCAGTTTGCATAGCTAAATTCAAGACCTTAAAAGTCCTTGAATACTGTTAAACACAAATTTTACATCTTAAATTAGGTTTTAAAGGCGTGCACTATAGACCATTATTTAGTTCAATGTTCTGCATCACTCTTCATATTCAATATTCTATAGCTTTTGCCTTCCGAGTACTGTGGTATGCTGTATACAGTGTGACTGTAGCTGTAGATGGAAATGTAATGAGGGACCAGTAGTCAATAGTAGCATTGGAGTGAGGGTTCCTTTGTAAAGCATGAAAACTTCAGTTTTATGTGGTATGTGATGGGAATAGAAGTGTTTTCTCTCAGAGGATTAAGTGTAGACTCACCTGCTTGTGCATCTCAATGTTGAGCCCATAGGACATCTCATAGTACTGGGGTGGGAAAGGGAGGAAGACAGAAAAAGAGACAGAGTTCAAATAATGTAAAAAGCAGAGAATGTTAAATGTAAAGTTTTACTCAGATTAAATGAATACACAGAGTTTTGGGGAGATGGGCGAATCATCCGTTAAGTGATGAGAACATAGACACCAAAATCATCCATGTCCCTGGAAAATAGTTTGCTTCAGTGCTAACACTAGAGCTGCAACGATTAGTCAACGAAAGCGATTATGCAAATTCATTTATGTGGATTTTTTGCGTTCATGTGTCACATTTTCAGGCTGTATGTGAAAGATGTCTTATTAACAGTGCATTGTGCAATGCGCAAAGGCAGCGCTAGGAGGCAGCAGTGCTTAAAATGTTTAGCTGCTTGACATGCAGCAGACAGGCAAAGAAGACATTTCCCTAATTGAAGATGGCTGAAAATACAACCAGACATGCGAGACACTAAATAAATTTGGACAGCGAAGTTCAAAACAAAGTCCTGGAATATTTAAGCTCTAAAGCAAACAATTCACCTCTGTAGAATAGAATGGGCTTCCCCAACAGCACTACTCCAACATTTAAAACCAAAGTATCCTGGAGCCACAATTATGATACATCTTATATTAGCTTAGTCTTGACAGAGAGCATCCTCTACCTGCTCATCAAAGACTTGAGAGCTCAAAGCTTTGAAATTTGAGCTGCTCAATTCACTTTTATTTTGCTATGAATATTAATGAATATAAATATTAGATTAATAGAAAAAATACTCTGCAGATTAATCTATAACTAAATAATCGTTGGTTGCAGCTAGCTAACACATAATATGGTCTGCATATAATTTTTATTTACTTACTATTTAGACTAAGAGCTGCTTGAAGTTCCCATTTTTACACTTTTGAGATAATGCTAGTTGCCTACCATCAGTCAATACAGTGTATGCTAAAGTGATGGCATGGCGCACTGCAGCAAACGATTTACTGGGGATATATGGATGATTTTGGTATCTATATTTTCACACAAAAAAATCTGTTATAGTCACACTAATACAATCAACTATACTTACAAAAAGTGATGTTGGCGTTCTAACGAGCATAACATGTGACCGCTTTCAAGTTGAAGCAACAAAATCCTGTTCTTCCGCTTCTTCCGAGATAACGTTAACGCGGTAGAAGACCGACAGCCAGCAAAGTAAACAAGGACGTGTGAGAGCAACGCTAAAACGTATCAAACTGACTATAATAGCAGAAATGTTGTGTAATAAATGTACAATCACAGCTATTCAACTGTAGGTGATTGCGTTAGCCCTCTGTGTGTTTATTGGACAGCAGCGCTCCTGGCAAACTGGAGGTACGTAAACCTCTACAGTGAAGTAAGAGGAAATTCAGAACACAATAGTCCTGATGGCAAAAACAAAGAAAATAAGGGCCAAGTTGAAAAGAACTGGAATTATCCATTAACACAAACTAGACCCTTATCCCCATAGGAGACTCCCAAGATCCCAAACTTTGACTAAATGCACAGTTATGTACATACACAAACAGCACAAATGCACATAGATGCATACATACATAGACACAAGATTATACATTTTTATAAAAAGGAAAAAGCACTGAGGGAGAAAGGGATAGACAGTGAGAGGGAGTCTGTATCTGTGTGTGTGCTCAGTGTTAATGAGAGGGCCACCCTCTAGGCGTCAACCCTGTTAATCACCCACTCTGTCTGCAGGGGCACTGGCTCTGTCACTGGAAAACAAACAACACACAGATCTCTCACACACAAACACATATATACACGTTTCTCTCGCTCGCTTGCTCTCTCACACTCTTCCGATCTCACACTGACACTATCTCTTACACACACACACACACACACACACTTGCTCTCTCTCACATGCGTGCGCGCACACACACACACACACACACACATTCTCTCTGCTCACTCTCACTAGCCGCTGGGCCCACGCGGAAGGTCCCTAAAGTAATTACAGCGCTGGGGAAATGGAGGTGCCGCCGTCAGCTGGGGGAGTAGGGCAACCCGATAGGCTATTAGAGGAGGAGTGGGGTGGGTGGGGGTGTCGGTCTGGGGCTGCAAGGCCAGGCCTGCCACTGATGGAGTGGGAGTGTGTTTGAAAGTGTGTGTGTGTACGTGTGAGGCTGCTGGCTGGCTGATGGAGTGCATCTGTGCGTGCGAGAGTGAGTGAGTGAGAATTCGGTTAGATATTAGCACAATACTTTGAGCAAAATCTGAATGGAGACAATTATGACAGAAAAAATTCCTTTGAGGGGAAACAAAACCAAAACAGAAGTACAAACCAGGTTTCTGTAAGTTAAACTGTAACACTTTTTTTAGACCTTAAGATCTTTATAACAAATATATAAAATGTAAGACCCATGTTATCCCCAAATAAACCTGAAATAAAACAATACATTAAAAAATGTCGGCACAACCAGGGACATTTCTCACCAAAAAAATAGTGCAGAGAAACAGCTAAATTTTTACAACCCATGAAACCATATTTAAGACTCAAATGTAACATTTAACCATATACCAGCATTTTCAACTGTGATGTTGTTGTACATGGTATAGCATGTTGCTAGTGTTACCTGTAAGACAAGGCTCTCTTACAATACTTGCAAATGGTCTTTGTCTGGTTTCTGTTCCCTTTCATAACCATGTCATGAGAACTTCCGTTACATCCCTGCATGACCGTGCTTGTCTGGATATGTGTGTGTGCATGGCTGCTAGCAGGCTGAGAGAGTGAGTACATGTGGGTGTGTGTGTGTGAGTGAGACAGAGAGCGAGAGCGAGAGCGAGGGTGTGTGTATGTGTATGAATGTGTCTCTCTGCTGGCTGGCTGATGGAGGAGAGCAGCGCGGCGGCACAAATTAGATGAGATTAAAGCCAGTTAGAGGATCAATTAGAGGCAAAATATCAGACGGCTACACGGCCAGCAACAATGAGATTAGCCTAGAGGTGGAGCAAGCACATCTATGTGTGTGAAGGGGATGACACATAAATCCAGAAACAAAAAGGGAGCAAAGCTGAGAGGGGTAACAAGAAAAGAGACACGAGAGAATGATTATGCTGCAAAGGGAAGGTGGTGGAGGGCAGAGAGGAGAGAGCGGGGATGAACAGAGGGGGTGAAAAAACATGTTGACGCAGGTAAAGACAAAATTGCTTCGTAACATGCACAACATCAGTAAATGCTTTATTTGCATCCACTACATTTAATTTACATAAGATTCTAATATCATATCGGTTCAACATAGCATCGTCTGTCACAACACACACACACACACACACACACACAGCCCCACTCACCATGATATAATGGCGCTGCATCTCCGACTTCTCACTGGCCAACTTGTCACACTCCAGCTTCAAGCTAGAGGGAAAGGGGAGGTGGAAAGAGTCAGAACTTGTTAGTCAGCTAGATAAGACTTATTTCTAAAGCGCTGACAGCGGGTGACTTCTACCTCCTTCATCATCATTACCTCCACTTTCATCAACAACATTGTCATCACCTTCATCATCACTTCAAATGTCATCACTGCCTCCACCTTCATCATCCTCAGTGCCGTCTCCATTATCATTACCTTCACCACCATTACCACCATCATCATCATCCTCCTCCTCCTCACCCCACTATCATCACCATTACCACCACCACCACCACCACCACCACCACCACAATCTTCATGGTGTCAATTGAAACAGGAGGACAAGCTCATTCTGAACTCCAGAGGAGGCTAACCTAAACGTCTGCTTTCGAAATCAGTGGCAGTAAA
>OMOT01052778.1:0-13156 GCA_900312575.1 Acanthochaenus luetkenii
CCGCCGCCCTCGCCCTCGCCCAAGGACAGCTTCTCCTCTGCCCTGGAGGAGATCGAGGAACTGTGTCCGTCCTCCTCTTCCAGTCCACCTTCTTCGCCTCCTCAGGCAGCTCGGGTGCTGTTTGCAGACGTGATCATGAAGGAGGAGGCACGGGGCTTGCAGGGGGAGGAGATCAGGTTGTTGAAACTTCCTCTTCCTCCTCCTCCTCCTCCTCCCCCCAGTACCACAGACACATCATCGTCCTCGCCGGGCACCTTCCTGACTGACTTTGCCCTGGACGACATCCTCTTCACAGACATCGACACCTCCATGTATGACTTCAGTCCCTGCCCTCCCCCCTCAGGAGCGGCGCCATCCAAGATGGCCCCCGTGGTGATGGCTGACGAGCTGGTCAGATCCATGTCCGGCTACAGCGCCACGGGGGGGAGTGCCCAGAACCAGCCTTTCAAAATGGACCTGGCTGAGCTGGACCACATAATGGAGGTGCTGGTGGGCAGCTGAGGGACGGGAGACATTTTATAGCTCTGTCACTTTGTACAGTTTAAAGTAACAGTGTACTTTACAGTGGCCTTATTCCAGGGTGTTAAAGCTGCAACGTGCAGCATTTTAACAACAATAAATCGTCACCAGATTAATTTGGAGACATCAGTATAATTACTGTAAACAAACTGTCGGCCTCCATCAGCCTCTACTATCAGCCACCGGGTCGGATTAGGAGGGAAATCTGCTAGATCGCTTTACGGCACAAAACAGGAAGAGGGCGCTGTTCTCCCAGAGCAAACAGAGCTAAAGATGTCAGAGTTTCTGGTGACGGCAGATGGAGAAATATCTTCCAACATGTTTATCCTCTTCGGGGAGGGGGTGGGGGGACAGGAAGCAACGGGGCTTATGGGAAATGTAGTCTTAGTGTGGAGAAACACTAGCACTAACGCTGGTGTGAGATGGGTGACCAATCATCTCCATCATGGTCTCATTTGTTTACAGTCATTATACTGAGGTATCACAATACATTTCACGATGATATATTGAGGTTTAAAAACAACACGCAGCACCTTTAACTAGTGTTAACCTATGGAAAAGTACTAGAAGCTCACAATAATACTGTGCTAGCACTTAATGACAATCTACCTTATAAATAATGTACGTACAAAGGTGTAACAACACAGTGGAAGCACAACGTGTATAAACATAATTGTTTGGACTTGGATTTGTTGTTACATCCTTGTAAGTAGATTATTAAGTAGTTTAATTCAGTACAGTATTATTGCTTCCAATACTTCTCCATGTGTTAATACACAGGTTATTAAGGCCTTTGTAAGGTACTAGCCAGTTTTCTACCGCCATCCAAGAATTGTAAGAAACGTAACGCATCACCGGAGGCTTTTCTACTGTCTGTGCATGTTTTTACAAATGAGAGAAAATCTTGAATGCATAAAAAAGAGAAGACAATTCAGTGCCTTTTCCCATCACGTTCTGCTGCTGCTCATCAGCCAGCAATATGAACAAAGAGTTTTATTACAAAATGCCATCTGTCATTTTGATCATTACCTGAAGTTCAGCGTTCAGTATCTCGGAAATCTAGAGGATCCAGTCTGCAAAAAGGTTTTCATTTGGTCAACAAAGAACTTTGAAAAGGCAACACAATCTGTTGAAAAATGGTGCTATCAATCATTTTGAAGGTGTAGATGGTCAAATGGTGGATGTTGCGTTTAAGAGGAATAATATTTCTTCTTTCACGGTTACATGTCAGGTAACATGAGTGGAGTTTGTTATTGATATGAATTCAGCATCGTGCTGCTGTGTAGCACTTTTGGATCTGACTGCATTGACTTGACTGACCACCACTGTGCTGCAGTTGGTACAGTCCGTCTCTGTCGTCGGGTAAAACGCACATTGTCGTTCTACAAACATTTCTCTGAGGCAATAATAATCGGATTGGTTTGAGTTGAAGAAGGAACTCTTGTTTAAAATAGAAATGGCAATGACTATATTAATTCATGGCATGATATATTGGAAAGTACGCAACTAGCTAACCTAGTATGATATTGTATTGTATCAGTTAGTAGCAGAGCGCTAGGCTTAATATTATCTTCCTCCTCTCTTATCTCGTCTTTTTAGCTGGGCTTCAGTCTAATGTTACTTAGCCAGAAAAACTGGTTAATTGGCACCGCCCACTGATGTTTAACTAACCAATCAGATCATTTCTGCCGCCGAGAAATGTATATAGAACTAAAACTACAATCTGCTGGGCAAAAACCACACATCTAGAAAAAGTCTGTTTTTCAGGAATTAATAAAACAATACTTATATACAACTCAACTCAAAACAGCAACATTGGTTTGTCGGCTGTGTGGTTTCAGTTGAAGTGTGAACATTTACACACTTGCCAAAACACACAACTCTTTGGTGTATTTCTGAGTTATTTATTATATCTCAACTCTAGTGTACAAATATTTATTGTAACTCTTGATACTAATATTTTGTTTGTACAGAACATAAAAACATGTATTCTGTTGAAGGGTAATCCCACCAGAATTGACTTTTTGGTTGCTGTTGTGCAAATGGAGAATATTGATGGATGACATATTTCCTTGATCTTGAACACTCGTAACGCAAACCTCATCAAACTGGTTTGGGGACATTTCTTTAGGAGAAAGTCGACTTTTGAATGAACTCATTGTTGGCGGAAGTATCCTTTATTAAATGTACATCATTTCATAAATTGTAGGATTTTATACAGTGGAATATTTTGAGCATTTCAGCAATACAACAGTGAGAGAGAGAGACGGACAGTTTTCTGTTTTCATTCATCAATTCAAGGATCTTTTCAAACTAAAAGTTGACCAGAGCAGCTGGTCAGCAGCTGTTATGAGACTTTGTTCTGAAGGTTTTGTTCACTTAATAAAATGTCAACATCAAATTCTGTTGTTAATCTATATTAATGATGTGCAGACATCCTCGTCATCCTTTGTTTCTGGTTTGTTTAGAAAGGTTTGAAAAACTGGGTCCGGACTGAGGTTCTCCTAAGAGGCGATTTCCATTCAGTTTATTATCCCCATTGAGTACAAATACAACTTGAGGATACAAATAAAGTTTGACTCTTTATCTGGGCTAACTTCCTGTTCCATCCTAAGGAAGGATTGTTTGAAAAGAGAAAGCAGAGCCAGACATTTCTTGTCAAACCAAATGTTCCACTTATTTCTGTTTGGGGTTTATAGCATCACTGTAGCTGTTGGTTGTTTTCCATCTCTGCCGTGGGATGAAGCGGCACTTCATGCCCGACCTTCAATCTGTGCCTTGTCCTATGCAATAGATGATGTTTTTCTCAAAAGTATATCTGAATGTCTGAGATGAGGATTCTGCTCTGATGGGGGTTCCACTTTAGTAACTGTATTTTCTGCAATAAATGGAAACGGTCACATCTTTGTCCTCATCTCATTCCTCAGCCGATGAAGAACTCGTGCATCTGGGAAGTGATGCTGATGTACTGGAATACGGGGAAACGTTTGACTTCAATACTTTGGTTTGGCTGAACAGAGAAGCAAATGCACTGCTTGTTGTAGTTTGCAGAGCAGCCATCTTAAGGTTACCAGCTACCAACTGATCACCGACGACTTGAATGTTGACGGAGCCAAAGATTTGAGAACAGGTGGGCGGGTCACCTTTAGTTTTTTTCTTCACATTTAGATCCGAGAGTGCAAGGTTTATTGTTAAATGTCTGGGTAATGAAGTCCTTCAATTCAGCGGGTTGCATCTCACTGCCACTTGGGGCCGCCAAGTGCGAAGTTGCCTTGTGCAGCTTTAGCGGAAGCTTTGTCGTGACTCTACGACGATAAGAAGGAGACCACAACTTTTCTCTTAAATTATTTTAATTTCTTGTGTACACTAAAAGTAAAATTTACACACTTAGTCTCAAAAGAACCCGGGCATGCACGCTAACCTTCTGACAGGCTCTTCAAGTGATTCAGTTTTTTTCCATAGGAATTGCCCCGTACATTTTACAGTCCATAGTTTAACTGTACAGTCTAAAGCCACAGTGAACTATGATTACATCCATTTCATCTTTACAATGTGCAAAATCCTCCTGGGAGACGAGCTGACAGTAGTATAACCAAAACAAAACAACAAAAAGGATTGCTAAACAAAAGTCCGAATGAGCGACAGCAACAGAAAGCACTTCATATCAGGAACAGTGCACGTAACCAAACGCATGGAAGCAGATATTGGTCCCTTGATTCCCTTGTTAATGTGAGTCGACCGTCACTGCTGAGTCTTTCAGGGTTTCAGTGGTTTTAACCAAAATGTCCTCCTCTTCTTCTTCACCCCCCCACAAGAAGAACAGTGAGGGGGGAAACAAGAGCTAGATATGAACACATTAATAAACAAGGCAGGAAACTGAACCTCTAAATGATGGTTGGTTAGCTGGAGAGGAGACTAACTTACCAGTCACACAAACATTGACCTAACCTCAAGACAAAATACAGCCATTCTAATGAGTATGGATGGATGGACTGCACTGGTGGGGGAGGAGATATATTTCTATATTAAAAATAAAAATAAACAAATGCTACAGCTAAATTACAAGATGAACAAATGTACAGCGACGACCGAGCATTATAGCCTCGGGTTAAAAAAGGTTCAGGATAAAATGTCCAATGTCGATGGAGGGAAACCAGTGAAAACACAACAGGGGGAAACATTCAGCTGGATTTCGCAGGCAGTGTGGTTTCAAGTCGATATATATTATATATGTATATAAATGTATTTATATATATACTTGTCGTATATTCCACTTCACTTAGTTTCGACCCTCGCTCAGAGAAGGTCAGTTTCCTTTCCTTCACAGACAGACATGAACACACTTCCACCACACAGCCACGTAAAATCTTCTTCCAAAATTCATCAGAATAATAAAAAAACGGCAGGAAAGTGACGTTTTTGTCCCTGATTATATACATGACCTATACATAACCTTCCTCTATAAATGATCTGATCTCTGCTCATTAAACCCCCCAGGTCATTTCCCATGATGGATAAATGCTTTGATTGATGAAAACAAAATGTACTTTAGAAAAAACAAAGGCGCAAATAAAAAAAATATGAAAGGGGACAGGGGAAAACCTAAGCCACAACATGGAAGCAAGAAACAAGACGATAATTTGATCAAGTGAGAGAAGGAGAGAGAGAGAGAGAGAGAGAAGTAGGTGGGCGGGGCCAGGGAGTGAGTGGGGACAGGAGGCGGGGTCAGGGGAAGCCAGGGGAGAAGGCGGGATCAGGGGGGACAGGGGAAACCAGGTTTGAGGAGGACAGGCGGCATGGTCAGTGGAGGAGGCGGGGCTTCAGTCAGGTGTGGCCTGGGAGCACAGAGTCAGCATGGCGGGAAACATCAGCACCTTGGCCTGCATGAAGGACAGATCCGGCAGGCCGGCGATCACCTTGACCGCCTCCTCGCTCAGGTGCTCCTCCTTCCTCGGCTTCCTGTCCGTCAACAAGAGAAGAAGAAAACACAAACAGGAACTTACTAATCTGACCATATCTCATAAACACACACAAATGGGGTGGGGGGGGTTATTGAACACAACTTCCAATTGCAACACTAGAACGGATTAAGTAGAAATATATAAATGAAACGAATTGCAGTATGAGGGCGTGGAAAATATGTACAACATGAAAATATACTGTATATAGAAAAAAAACATGCTGTATGAAGCAAAGTAATTATAAAAATATGAAGATATATCCTAAATAAGATATGTGAAGTAAAAGATATATGTATCTCTAACTAGCTATTCATGTGGCAAATGAAAAGCAGAACCTGCAGACACACACAGAAGATAGACGTCACCTTCCAGTGAAGTGATGTCACTTCCTGTTAGACAAGTCGGCCCAAAACGGCTGAAATCCTCTACACCTATAACCGTCTATATCCTCGAGCTCTTCCTGATGCGTTGGGTCAGACTCTGGCTCCACCCACTGAGCCAATGCCTGTGGGAAATGGCTCCACCTAGTGTTCACACTGGGATCCGCAAGATTTGTTCGATGGTTTTCCCTGCTTTTAACCTCCTCAATGTTAAAGGTGAATTTCAATTTTCCTCTATTTATTTACATGTATGATCAAAGAGGTTAAATGAAGACATTTTTACAATTTTATTTTGTTTGACTGGTTAAATTTAAAGTTATTGCATTTTCAAAAAGCCATCCTTTTCCCCAGACAGTTTCAGACTAACTCCAGGAAACGCATCACAGCTGGACTTGGTACAGGTTTACCTCATTTGAATTAGAGGAGTTACTGCTGTCGGCCAATCAGGGTCCAGTATTGTGAGTACTTAGTCTTCACATTCATTCAGTTTAACTAATTAAATGTGGGTTGGGAAAAACAACTTGTGGACATTATTACTACCACTGAATGTGTTGTACTCCGAGTTCCTCTCACAATCTAATTGTTTTTCCCTCGACATCAAAAACCAGGAAAATCTTCAGCGTCACCAATATTATTGCAACACATAATTGAAGAAAGAAAATGATTGACACAAACGCAACACGTTTTGACAATCTAATACAATTCCTGAGGTTGGTTTTGTGGTTTCACAGGAAGCGAACTGGAGAGAAAACAGCATCCAGGCTGATCACATCGTCTCTAGAGGGGCTCTATTGTCTATGGGCGTTTTATTCTGCGGTACCCTGCCCTTTGACCTCTGACCTGGTGGAGGTGCTGTTCTTCTCCATGGTGGACATCAGGCGGGCGAAGGCATCTGCCACTCGACTGCCGGAGCTGCTGGGATCGAACTTGGCTGTCGTCAGCTCGTACAGCTCTGGATCAACGCCTGGGTAATAAAAAACATTACAGTTTAGCGAGGTCGCGACCTGGTGAGAAAAAATCCTTAACTATCCAACTGTCATTTAACAGATAAATCAATATGGGTCGCTGCCACACTGGACAGTTTTGAGACAATAATATTACTACTTCTTTGTTATATTTTGGTCTTTGGTATTTGCCCGTTCTCTAACTTTGTCCACGCCGGCTACTGTACACTCTCTCTGACCGTGAGCCAATCAAATCAAAGCAAAGCAAAACAACAGCTCTGTATCAAACAGGCCCGTGATTGGCTGCCTGTTACGCTGCTCTAAACAAAGCAGTAGCATCTAAACTTGTGCAAACCTTTCCTGCTTTCTCTCCACTGTCTGGATGGTTAACTAGCCGACCGGCAGTAGAAACCGAACTTTATTCCCATAAAGAACAAAATTAAGACCAAGAGAAAACACGCACGTAATTTGTGATAAGCTGCGACCTATTTGGCTCTGGGAAACCAAATACAAAAGCCTAAATAGTGGATTATAACCCGGACCCCAGCTGCCTACCAAGTGAGCTTCAGCACCAATGTGGCGGCCTGATGAACTTGTTCTATCCCACAGTTCTACACACACATTGGGGTTTCCTGAATGTTTCGGGCCGACGGACAGAGTGACTAATACTAAAAAGATCAAGTTTTAACTTCAAAGTCTAAATGTGCTCTTCTCTTCACTGAACGTTTCACACAGTACCCGATTTCGTACAACAAATTGAGCTGGAAATGCGTAGGGCGACATATTTCTATGAAAAATGTATGCGACTTAATTTGTCTGGTAAAACTTGTTCCTGGCAGGTACATTGTTTTAGTTCAGCAGCCCTTGGCAGGTGAGACAAAATCACATTGTACACACTGACCTTGTATCTCCGTCTGACAGCAGGCCAGTGTGACATATGAGCTATAAGGGAATTCAAAACGCTCCAGGCACCAAAAGAAAGTCACTCATAACCACAGACATGCATTTTCTGATTTGGACTGTCCCACAGAAGAGGGTTATGTGGGAATTGCAGAGAGGTTAATTTGAAGACGAAGAGAAGTAGCAGAGAGGAGGTGAAGAGGAGAAGCCCATGAGCAGCTGCTGACCTGGGATGGAGGGGGAGCTGGTGGAGCCAGAGTCCTCCACGGGGCCAAAGAAATCCAGGTTTAACAGAGAGGAGCCTCCGCTCGCTGCACAGCCAGCAGGCCCAGGGGGCGGCCAAGAGAGAGAGAGAGAGAGAGAGAGAGAGACCAACCGGAGAGAGACATGCAGCCAGGTCAGTGGTCAGAGTAGAGGCAACTAACTTATGAGGAAGAGTCAAACATCTACATGCAAATCAGTTGGTTCTCATTAGCGCATAACAGTTTAGCTTTAGATTTACACTGATAATATTCAAGCAATCCGCAGGTCTAAAGGACAAATCCCCCTCAGATCCTCTTCCACGGTTAGATCTCATTAATCTGCGATGTTCAGGATATTACAGGAGTTATTTTGTGATGTATTTTTCCTGTACCCACTTTCCCTCAAACTGCATCGTCTACTTCAGTTAGTGACTCCTTGCGTTTCCCAGAATGCCTTTCGCCAACCCCCAGAGAAGGGGCGTGAACTTCAGTCAAAGGTGGGAGTACGGGCAAGGAAAATACACCAAACAACTAAATGGACCCAGAAATGTAAAGTACAACACCAATAGCAGTTATTTACGTGTTTTAGGGGGATTTTTCCTTTAACGAAGAAGATATTTATGAAGCAACAAATAATAGTAATCTGACATCTACATCTATTCAGTCAGGGTGGAAAATGACCACCAGGCCTCAACTAAATGCTGGGAAATGTTGCTCTGTGTCTGGTAAGTTAGACTTCTCCACAGACAACCAGTAAAATAGTGAGTGGCTGCTGATGTTTGGACTGAACCACCCACTGTGGCTGTGGACAGTAAATGGTAACGCTCCTGCACTGATTCAGCTTTTCACGAGTTATTAACAAGGTTAGCAGGACAGGCTTTAGTGAGAGGAGACGAAATGTGAGGCAGAAACAGGAAGAGAGGAGGACAGGGTCGGTCCTGTCCTGAGGAAACCACAGACAGGTGGAGGAGGTGGAGAGGAGGTGAAGGAGGGGGGTCCTACCGTCCAGGGGGTTTGTAAGGCCACTGCTGCTCCAGTCAAACTGGACGGGTGGGAGCGCCTCCTGCTGGAACAGCCAGGAAGAGAAGAGATAAACAAATCAGTTAGTGACAAATCTCTCAGGACTAGTTATGCATACACATATTCAATAATGAATACTATTACAATATTAGTAGATACAGTTGTGGTCAAAAGTTTACAGACACTTGCAAAGAACATATCTGTCATGGCAGTCTTGACTTTCCAATGATTTCTACAACTCTTTTTCTGTGATGAATGATTGGAGCACATATCACAAAAAACATTCATGAATATTGGCTCTTTTATGAATTTATTATGAGTCTTCTAAAAATGTGACCAAATGTGACCATTGTATGTCATAGACGAACGTGTTAGTCACTGATTCGCCTCGGAAGAGAGAGTGCAACTTCCAGAGCCTTATTAAAATATTAAAATATCATACTTAAACAAAACAGCGTTCATAATTATATTTGTGTTATGCCATGAAACAGGTGTATTTATCTAATGCTTCAATAAAGCTTTGATTGAGGAAAAAAAAGCATTTTGTATTTTCGAATAAGAAATATTTAGCTGTTTCGTTATCGATTAGTCGTTCATTAACGTTGGCGACTATCGATCAAGGAAATTCCCTAGAATTTGCAACCCTAGCTCCAAGTGACTTTCCTGACTTGTTCAAGTCTGGATCCACTTTTTCAGATCCGTGCCGAGCGCCTTAAGACTTCCCCATTGTAGTGTTAGTGGCTGAGTCTGATGACTGTATCAAACCAGCCCTGTTTAAATGGCTCAGAGAAGTCACCAGCTGTAGTCCATCATAACCACTCACAAGAAATTAAGAGCCACAAAGAGTTGGCTGTATGTATATTCTTTTGTGACAAAAGGCGTATGTGTTCCAATCATTCCATCATTGGAAACTCAAGACTGCCATGACATACATGTACATATTGTTTACACGTTTAAGTAAACTTTTGACCACAACTGTGTGATAACAATAAGGTCATCAAAGTGTTCGACACTGCTTTGGTCTCAAGGAAAAGTAAGTCATAAACAATGAAATTTTGCTTCTTTTTTTGGGGGAGCATATTTCAGTCAAAGCAGCAAAATTACTTTGTTAATGCTCGACTATATGGCACTGCTGGTAGTGGAGTCCCACCTGGACTGTGTCTGGGGCACAGGAGCTGTTCTCTGGACCCACTGGAGGTGCTTGTGCTATGGAAGCTATCATCTCCGCTGCAGAGATGGGCTTCACAGGCTCTTTGGTCGGTTCCAGCATCCCCTTCAAGACACAGACAGACAGTCAGACAGACAGACAGTTGGTGATCTGATCAATATCCACAATGAACGCTATAGGACAGCTAGATAGTTTTGCTCTCTCTTGCTATTATGTGTGTGTCCTTTGTTGAAAAGAACCAAAACATTATTTCTAAATTGTATTTTTGCACTGCCCATTTCAATGTGTTCATGACCATAATGTTGGACACTATGTGAATGTGAAAGTTTTTATAGTGCTAGCGGTGGACATTCATCCATAAGAATTAACACATATCAATAACTGATATTAGGCTAAAAGGATTAATCCTGCTAGATACTGTAATCTCAATGATTGAAGAAAATAATTTTTGGTATTTCATATCAACATCTTGACTATTTCCAACTTTTTAAGTGCCTGAAGCCCTGAAACACACAGGAAACATATGAAAATGTGTTGACCGAGTGATGAAGGTTTGGACTTGTGAAGGAGGCAACTGGCCGACTCACCAGGCTGGCAGCGTACATGGGGACGATGACTGGCTGCTTCTTCTGTCCTGTGAACAGCTGTGGATATTAAAGCAGCAGGTTAGAAAGATTAGATAGTATCTAATCTTTCTAAACCTGCTGCAGGAATCTAACCTATCATAGGTTAGATTCCTGCTATCAAGTGAACATTCTGAACTGTATTTGAAAAGGTTTGTTTGTCTCCACCATTTTAAAATAATGTTTGTATGGCAGAGACTTGTGTGGGAGGAGATAAGTTCTATTGAAGTTTTTGCAACTGTTCGCCAATAGACGTCGATAAAGATCATATATTACTTAATGCACCTTTAAATAACTTCTTAAAACACATTTTTGCAGATAGCCTTCATACAGAGTATCTGCAGTTTTCAGAAAGCCAAGTTTAAGCCTTTAACTAAATGCATTTTACAGCTGCTTGAAACTGAATTTGACCCCACCTGTTTCTGATGAACATAACTAATAAAGGTTTGCATACTATAAATGTCCAGAATAAGAAAAAGGTTAAGGGACATTAAGTCCAACTGTGTTTAGTAAAGCAGATAGGATGCAGATTGTTCTACTAACCCCGTTCTGGATTAATCAAAGAGTGGACATGCAGCACAAAGAAACCCGTCACTGTGTGGTGAAAACAAGAAGAGCTCTAATTACTGTATTTAAGGCATTTTAATCGTTTTTCAGGCCTTAAATTTAGATAATTTATTTTAAGACTATTATTTTTAAGACTTTTCATGTAGCGGATACTCTGGTTTATGATCTGATTTAACACATTTTATTCTCATTCTATTTTCACTTCTTAATAAATCCCTGTTATACCCTCTTATTCACATGTATGCCATTTTTACCGTTGGTTTATGTCCATTATTTTATTGCCTGTAAGCCCTTTTTAACCGAATCACGCTATGAAAATAAAATGTTTTATTCTATTATTTAGGTTTATTGTTATGTAAATAGGAAAGGGAGGGTCCGACAGGGACTTACAATGTTTCGGATGTCGATGCCCAGGGAGCAGAGCAGCGTTTTGTTGCAGTGGGAACCCCCCCACTGGTGTCTGAGGCCGAACGCCTCGTGGATGTCCTGAAGCTGCCGCCATACGCCACACCCCCGCAGAGCCCTGGGCCGGCGAAGGAGAGAGATAGTACATACACGGTCATCTTAATTATCTCAAGAGAAGCTGTTGTGCAGTCAGGCATAAAGACACTCAAAAAGACAATACATATCATCAGGCGAAAACCTTCTAACAAAAAGAAACAAGTTTGGTGACTTCCATGTTTTAACTTGAAGGTTCTCTGAGTTGAAAAACATTCTATGACCCTTCAATGTATGAAACCTTTTCAAAACCAAGTATATAAACTCAAAATGTCTGGCCAACATTTACATTTTGGAGGCAAAAGGTTTTCACCTGACAACAGTGCTATCTAAGCACTCTTATGCAGCATACAAGGCTTAAAGATGGGGGACGGGTTATATATTTATACAGTATATATAGTATTTTTGTACACATCAGATTTACATTACATTTATTACCCAAAGAATTGACAACCAGTCTCCAAACATCATTTGAGGTACTCCTGTATTATGAACATCTAGTTGGCTGCTAAGTTAGTCTACGCTACAGACCTGTTCTATTCTTAACTTCTAGTTGGCTAGTAAAATACCGTAGTCAAAGAGGCTGGTGAATTTTGGGACGAACTTGCCACTGTGGCCTGTAGACAAAACAAGGTTGATTCCCACCCTGAATACTACTCTATTTAACATTCCATGTTATTCATGTGGCTCATCACAGCTCAGTTTACATCAATGATCAATCCCCAAAACTGTTGTGAAGATGGACAGGAGATAGGGGACCGATTAGTGGAGGGGGAAAACAGTAACAGTCATCTTTAGATTCATGTGAACCTTTTGGAGTTTGAAAAAAAAGATGCCTGAGTTCACTTGCAGTAACAGACTCCACTAAGAAGTTAGGTTTTTCTGGGATGCTGATGACCTGTATAGCAAATGCCGAATACATAACCTCAACAGCTTCCATGTTTAATGTTTAAAATAGTGAACAGCGAGGCCATGAAGAGGTTAGGGAGGAGGTACAGACTCACCCATTGTATGGTGACCTCCTCTCCTCCTGTCCTGGTTGTGGTTTGTCCTCTGGAGGCTGCAGCAGGGTCTTCAGGGACATCACCTCCTCCGCCACCAGGGGGACGGGAGTCTGAGGGAAGCTGCTATGAAACAGACTCTCCAGACGGCAGGACAGCGACGCCTGTCAACACAAAACACATCAGTAACATGTCTTCCAAAGAACATATCTTTCCTGAGGATGTCTTGGTGTCCAGGAAAGTGTGTGAAAGGAGCTGAAGTGACAACTTGTAAAACAGCTCAGCTCACATGCAGCTTTATCCAAACATCTTCTGAAAATGTTCAGTATCGGG
>OMOT01052784.1:0-21995 GCA_900312575.1 Acanthochaenus luetkenii
TGTAAAACGGATTTGTAAGTCAATAGCATGTTATGGAGCTGTGGAGGTCCACTTCTTGTTGGACCATTTTCAGGCTGTACTGGAAAGGTACAACATGGAAATGATTAATTAAAGTATCTTCTTCAGAATGTTTCTGTGTTAAGTCCATATAAAAACCAACCAGTTACAGTTGGATTGTATTTCATTAAGAAATGGCTGTATTGTTATGCTGCCACTGAAAACTTCTACCATGATAATGATATTTACATTATTTTAGCTTCAGAACATCCTTCATCGTAAGGATCATGTTGGTCCTGCCTGTGTCCTCGGCGCAGTGTGAGATGGGGTTCTCCACACTGAAGTGCATCAAGTCGGACATCAGATCTGCATTAAACCCCAACACGGTTGAAGATCTGATTTGAATCAGTGTAGAGGATCCTTCTCTGGAGACGTTGGATGCCGCGGTCTCAGTGAGAGAGAGAGATGGATGGAAAAGGGACAGAGAGCCAGGATATTGCGTAAAGCCCCAGTTGTGGCCTATCACGCGTTTTTTAAGGCTACTTTCACAGTTTTTTGTTACTTGTAAGCCGTACTGTTATGTTGTTTTTTATTTAAAAAAATTGTTTAAACATATGTTAGTGCTCCTAAGTGCTACCAAGTGAAAAAGTAAATTTCGAGCCCTGCAATAAGGAATCTAAAGTTGCCCTCAGGTTCAAAAGGGGTTAAAATATCTGGGAAGTAGCAAGAGCCAGACCTAGCTGTGCCTTAAAAGTAACCAATAAAAGCTTAAAATCAAAGCTAATAGGCAACCATGCCATGGCTTGTCGATTGCGACAAGAGAACACAGCATTTCAATACTCAAAAGTGAAATGATATAAAAATGGTTTAAGTCTCACAATGTCGTTAAAACACGAAACCAATACATAACCTCAGAAATTTTGTGATGTGATTTTGTCGTGTAATAATGCAAACTTACTGGGGTTGTTTACTTTACGTGAGAGATATAGTGGAGTATCTTCGGCATAGGTGGTATGTCAACAAATTCCAGAAAAGGCATAATGAAAGAAAACAGTATTGGTCCAAGAACTGAGCCTTCAGGCACAAACCAAATCAATGTAGGATAAAGCCAGTTTCTTAATGTTTTAGTTTAGTGTGGTATGATAGATCCCATTTTTTATGTTTTGACATTGTTATAAAAAAATGTACATTTTAGTAATTAAGCTGACACTCTCATCTAGAGTGAAGTTTTGAAAGTTTTGAAGGACTTCATTACCCAGAAATAATGTAACGTGACGTCAGCTAACTGTGCACTCCCCAGACACAGTTTCTTCTTCTTAGTGAAAGAAAATCACAGCAGGTTCAACAATTGTTGGTGAGTCCAGCTTTGTATGGATGGAGCGCTCACTTGCTGCTGTTTTGTATTTTGCTCTTGAGGTTTAATTAGTCTCTTCCTGTGTGTGAAGAGTTCCTGCCAGTAACATTATCAGACACCAGAAATTAATTTGGGCAAATGGGGTGAATCCACAATATCAAAATTTGTGGGTGATGGGACACTCTTCTATGTTGCAACCCCAAATTGTGATTTGGTTGATACAATGAGTGTGTTTTTTACAGAAAAATATTGTACTAGGATGTACTAGGAAAAGAGATTTAAAACACACATAAGGAGAGCGAAAGAAACAATGAGACAATGAACTGGAACAGAAGCACATTTAATAACAAAACCGCCACCTCACACAGTTTTCATCAGTAAGATTCCCGACTCTACTTGATCAACAATTTTATTTGGAGCAATACATCTCATATAAAATGGCAACATGCCTGGATCAATCCACATAAGTATGCAATTACAAATGATTATTCACCAGTGTTAACCTTGTAAGAATGTTACTTCAAAATACATTTGTACTTTAAATGTAAACTGTAGCTTCTGTACCATGGAGTAAGAAATGATAGAACACCTATTTTGTAATGATATTTACAGTGAACTGTTCTGGACAAATGGGAAAACTGAGGGGGAGCAGAATATTTGAAACTAATAATTAAAAATAGCAACACAGAACAATTGAGTAATATAATATTTTTGATGAGTTAATTTCATAAATAAGTCTAAATCCTCTACATATTGTCATACATATCACAATGCATTCAAGATGCGCTCCTGAAGTCTAGATCGTTGTTGACTAGCTCACTCTGCCCTCGAAGAGTAAATCTTAGAAAGTTCACGAGTTATCAGAGTAATGGAACACACAGGGATTATCCTGAGGGGAATTTGACGAGGTCAGGTTAAGACGACTAATGAAATGCAGGGCTGTGAAGAGATGACCATGGTGAGCAGGGAAGGCATGTAGGGCTGGCACGGAGGTATACCTCCACAGACACAATGGTCCAGCCCTACACCTCCATAGACACCATGGTCCAGCCCTGCACCTTCATACCTCCACACCATGGTCCAGCCCTACACCTCCATACCTCCACACTATGGTCCAGCCCTACACCTCCATACCTCCACAGACACCATGGTCCAGCCCTACACCTCCATACCATGGTCCAGCCCTACACCTCCATACCTCCACACCATGGTCCAGCCCTACACCTCTATACCTCCACAGACACCATGGTCCAGCCCTACACCTCCATAGACACCATGGTCCAGCCCTGCACCTCCATACCTCCACACCATGGTCCAGTCCTACACCTCCATACATCCACACCTTCCCTGCTCAGCCTAGTTATCTCTCCACATACCCTGCATTTCATTAGTCATTTTAACCTGCCCTCATCGAATTCCCCTCAACAGCCATTGGAGAGAGTATAAGAGGGGAGTGACATGAAGGACCTCATTTATTTTGAATATCAAATCATTTCAAAATGTTTTGAAAATGTTCATTTGAATGTCAAGTGATAAATTGACTGTGAGGTTACAGTGGAGACAGTCAGACAGTTTTAGTTTTACAATATTTTCAGCCATGTCTGAAAGCAGTTAATCTGCTGAACTTTGTGTATATGGGTTCCCTAAAAAGTATTTGGACAGAAAGATGAATCTAAAAACTTTTAGCATGACATCAAAAGTCCTAACATTCATACTTCTAACAAACTGTAACCGATAAGCACCAAGAACTTCATGATAATTAATGAGGTGCTCTTCCTGCTTAATACACAACCTGTATCCCTATAAGAGCTCCACCATGAACAATATAACTTTTCCATAATTTTACCAAACTGTCCCACAGTAGATTAAAATAATCAGAGAAACAATATTTTCCATAGTTGAATTCTTTTAGACCAATTGAAATGTAGATATTGTAGTATTGCCAGAAAGACCAACTGTAAATAAGATGTGTCGGTCTGATTGTGTGTTTGTGTGTTTTGATTAATATAATCCTAAAACAAAATTTTGGCATGCTCAATTGTGTGAACTTTGTACGAAAAGTATTTTTTGTCCTGATTATTTTATGTAGTTCAAAATACCCAAAAATTGAGAAGAGAGAAGGGATGATCATGGCTCATAAACTCTGTACACTAAGGTGTGAGGAGGGTCTGTGCAGAAGAGAGGGAAGGCTTGAGGTATAGATCCTGAACGAGCACCAGGTCATCACCCACAGGATCCGACATTTGCCTAGCACTCCAAGACGCAGCTCGATCAGTCAAATCCCATTGAGCACCTAGCTGAGCCTGGAAGACTTGTTATTGGGAGTGTCATTGTCCAGGCCATAATCCTCCCTCTTCAAAGCACCCAGCGCTGCTCTTCCCTCACTCTCCCTCATTGTACACAGCCCGTCATCGGAGCAGCAGCGGGGTGATAAGAGGAGTCCGGCGCCCACAATAGGCAGTGTCTAGTGGGTTGTAGCGCTTCATCATCCCCCCAACACTCCTTTTGATCTCCCCGCGGTACTGGAGATTCCCAGAGAGGGAATGGATCACTGGAGGGCCTAAGCATGTGGGACTGTTAAGAGAAACAGCTGGCAGGGCACAGAAACACACACACACCCTGACACTGATATCATACACACACTCCCAGACTTCCATTTCTCATGCTCCCCTTAAACTCACACACTTAGTCACACCACTGTATGCCTACTTGCCTAACTTTGAAAATCGGTTGTCCAGAGTTTTATAACACCAATATATGGATATCAATTTTATTTGTATTTTTTAAATTTAAATTCCATTATTTCATCAAATTGCTTCTATTGTTGCTCTGTTTTAAAGGTTCCCTTTAGTAGAAAGGACAATACAATATATCTAAAGATCATAACTATGAAAGGACTGCAATGAAAGCCACATTATCTGTCAACATCTAAACCCAGGACTATCATGACTGGGCCATTTTCAATTAGCACTTTACACTGCGTTGCCACTGGTTACACAAGGACAAGGACAGCGTCACATTACAATTCAATGAATAAGGGATGCATGACATTTCCAATTTGAATCTGCCCCATTACCTCTTACCACCCAAAATGCTATGCTAACATGAATAACACTTATTCATCCAGTCATGGTAGGAACAAAAATAAACCAGGTCTCTTAAGCTATAAGAATCTTAGTTCAGGTCTTCACGGTGAGAGATTTGAATGATTCATTCATATGGGATTCTGGGACCCAGCAAAGTAAATATTTGTATA
Organism: Acanthochaenus luetkenii; assembly: GCA_900312575.1. NCBI lineage: Eukaryota > Metazoa > Chordata > Actinopteri > Beryciformes > Stephanoberycidae > Acanthochaenus > Acanthochaenus luetkenii. The sequence goes on from OMOT01052784.1 coordinate 4,608, forward strand.
GAACTAAAACCAATTTTGACGCAGCAATTTCTATTTGTTCTTAATATTACAGCACATCTGTGTTGGCTGGCTGGGCGAAGAGAATAATTTCCATGGTTATAATAAAAAACCAGCAGCAACAGAGCTCTGCATTAGGTAGTTATTGCCATACTATATGAACGTGAGGGCCACATGTGTTGACACAGGCCTCCGTCTGGTCAGGCTGGATGGTGTGATTGGAGCCAGGGATGAGCAGAGGTCTGTTTTGAATGTTCCTCGAAGATTAACCTGTCTTTCAGTGAGGATGATACTGGGACTGATCTCTCCTACTGATTGGATTTGAAGCCTGGGAGAGATTTGAATTACCTGCCCGCAATCTCCCTCCTCTCTCTCTCTTACGTGAGGGAGTATTTACAGTAACATGATCAGGCACTATGAGCCTTTGAATAAGGGTGTTTGCACCAATCAGAACAGCAAGTTTGAGACGAGGGGGTTCGATGATACACCATCCTTCCATGGAGCATGCAAGGCTTTCAAAAGTGTGTCCCCTCCACTGATTGAATGTGTTGCCATGGGCAGCATCCACAGATAAACTGCAGTCCTTTTTGAGTCTCTGGAGCAATGACGAGTCAGCTGTTTAAACTGTTGTCCGATCTGGGGTGCCATTAAAAAGCACTTAGGGCTTTATAAGGGGTGCAGAGCCCTTTGTAACTTTTGCTTTGGCACAGATGGGATGAAAAAGCTTTTGGTTTCCCAGAAGAGGTCATGAAAGTTAGCTCCATTCATATGTTTTATGGCCTTGTCTGCTATATTAGCATATTCTGTCTTTCATTCCTGAGGCACTTTTATAGATGAAAGATACAGTATGTTCCCACACTTTTTATGGTGACTCAGACTCAAAACAATCAGAAGATTTCAGCCCTACCCCAAATATAGGCCTGTGGGGAAACAAATCAGTACCAGGCCCAAAATAAGTGAGATTTTGACGGTATGGACAACATTGAGAGAATGATGGTGCAAGGTTTGGCAGGTGGATCTTATTCTGCCATGTGCTCACTGGAGTCAGCTGTGCAAAAGTAGGTTTCATGCTCTTACTGTTTAGGTAAAGGTCATTGCAAATTAACCCCAGGTTTCTAAGAATGCCTCTTCTCACCATCCTTGTCTCAGCCTCCTAATCTCTAAAGGACCATGCTCATCCCTTAAGGATATTATTAGGCTGCGGTCAGTGCGCTAATCAAGTTCAAGTTCATTTATTTATACAGCCCTTTATCACAAGCATGTATTTACAAAAAATGAGTCAAACTAGATCTACCTGAACAACAATCAATGGAATTACAGAATAGTATAAGAGGGAAACAGAACAAAACACATAACACACTAGATAATTTCTTAGCAAACCATAGCAAGCCTACCTATTCTACAAGGCCTAAACTACCCGGCACCACCAGCCTTAGACCCTCGATGCATGCAAGGAAAAACTTCAAACAAAACCTTATTAGGTGAAAAAATGGAAGAAACCTTGGGTGGGCCAGGTCAAAGAGGGATCCCTCACCAGGACGGCTGAGCGGGGAATAGGTGCCGGGACAAACAGTGGAATGTACAGTAACATAGGCAATGACAGTAACATAGGAAACAGATAAGGCGATAGAGGCAGACAGATGGGGGCACGGTCAGCGACGATGTTCACAGAACCAGGGGCTGCGATTGCGTAGTAACAGCAGCAGGGATGGGACAATGGTCAGCAGTAACGACCATAGGGGAAAGGGCAACACCCATGTCCACTGCATGCATAATCGGATCTTCATCTGCACTATCCGTGATGATACTATACTTATCCGGGCCAGAACTCTTCTCAATGTCCCACACGACTATCCTTTCTTAACAAGATGCTCAGTGCACAAAGTACTGACCTTAGATAAAAGCAGATTTTTATTAGTCTTTGAAACAGGTTGCATATAAAATAGCAAATGTTTTTTGTGGAAATCGATTATCAAATTCTGTCATTTAGACATGTAAAACATGAATATTGTCATTCTCAAAGCTTCTAAATCACTCTGATTTCAATTAGATAAAAAACCAAAAGATCTCAACGTGTAAGCGATGCACATAAGGTGGACCTCTGAACATATTTTTACAGTACGTAAGGTGCTTAGGCTAATTAATCTGAAAGACTCAATGAGTAACAGGTGACGTTCTATTAAAGCCAATCAACATTAACTGATTTGTGTCGCTAAGGTCAATTCTGTTAGGGACATGTCTTGCTAAAGCATAAATTCTAACACTACAACCTTTCTCCTCACACTCTTCAACAGGAGGATGTTTCCTAGCTACAAGGTCAAAGTGACAGGAATGAACCCCAAAACCAAGTACATCCTCCTTACAGACATTGTCCCAGCTGATGACCACCGCTATAAGTTCTGCGATAACAAGTGGTAAGTTGGTAACTTAGGCATGGCTGAATGGTACTTTCAGAATGGTACTTTCAGAATGTGTTGCTCACTAGTCCTAGGTCTGTACCTAATGACCTTTCAGAAGTAATTATACTCATGAGAAATCTAGTCAATCAAGGCCACTGGAGGCACAGAGATTTAAGGGAAGTGGTGGACAGGGTTTAGACAAGGGTGGATGAGCTTAATGAGAAGTGAATGTCATTATTCTTACTCCTATCATCTTGCTTCCTCTACATGAGACAATCATTATTACATCATAGTCAATAATCATTACACCATGTAAACAAGTTCACTGGGGTAGACAACATATATCTGGCAAATTATACAATAATATGCAAATACCAAAACATTTGTAGAGTCTAACCACTTTTTTCCCCTTTTCATTGAAATCATTTTCAAGGCTACTTTTGTACATTTGCACATAGAGAATGAGAGGAAATATGTAGGGGTGAGAGGAAATGACATGCAATAAGGGTCATGAGCCAGACACCAACCCACACTGTGAATACATGCCGTGCACCTTAGTTTGCTGAACCACAGGTCACCGCCTCATTGGTATGTATTTTCTGAACACATCGCACTGGTGTTCTACTCCCATCTCCCCTACTTGTATTTGGCTATTCATGGGATGGAGAGATGGAGTATTGTTCTATGCACTTGCTGCTTCAATCATGGCTAGATTGTGCGAATTATTTGCTAAAAGGGAGAAAATGATTGGTTCCTGGTATTTTCATCATTGCTGTCATAAACAAGATCATAATCCCATCTACCCATAAAGGAGGTGTAGTATGCAATGGAATAACATATTCTAAATTCCACCATTGTCATAAAATCACAGCAGAAAAATGCATATTTCAATTTTTCTACAAGAGCAGATTGGATCCGATGGCTAATTGTTGCTGTAGATTGTCATTAACATGCAGTTCCTTACTGCAGGGCCCTGACAAGATGCCTGTCAAAATAAAAAAAACTCCTGGGTTGTACCAATGTCCTGCAGTTAACCCTGTATCTGGGGGCGATGACACTGCAGTCCTCCACCCACTAATACGACAAGTGCTGGCACTGCCTGTATCCATGGGTAGACACAAAAAAACATGTTTTTCCAGGAAAAGCTCAAAAGAACACATACTCTCCAGGACAAAGTAGTCATTTTATAGCCATTTATTTCTGATCTTGTGGGATGGCCTGGAATTTCAACCCTTGCTAGTGTGGGTTCTGGTGTTCTTCAGCGACACCTTGGAGAAGTACAAATAGTAATGATGTTACAGCAGAGGCAACCGCCTTCCAGTCTAAGGGAATTGTTACCATGAGGGCTGAGACCAGTAGTGCTCTATGCCATTATACGACTAAATTATGGTAAGAGAGAGTTAGCTAATGTGGTGACAGGAATGGACAATAGTAGTAGTGGGCCATATTAGATGAACAGAGCCATATTCCCTAAGAAATGGATGCTACTGGCTTAAGAAAGCAGCTGCTGACAATATGAGATCTGGTCGTCCTCTCTCCATATCACTTTGCTCCTGCACATCTCTATCTGTTTTTAGGATGGTGGCAGGCAAGGCAGAGCCGGCAATGCCAGGCAGGCTCTATGTGCACCCTGATTCCCCTGCTACAGGAGCTCACTGGATGAGGCAACTGGTATCGTTTCAAAAGCTCAAGCTTACAAACAACCACTTGGACCCTTTTGGGCATGTGAGTACCTTCCTACAGGGCTGTAGTCAAAACGTTCTTAGTCAAATCCAAGTCACCAACACCAGGTCCAGTCAAATTCAAGTCAAGTCAACACCAGGTCCAAACAAGGTCAAGGTCAAGACAACACCAAGGCCATTACAGTCCCATTCAAGACCAAGACCAAAATAGGCAATAATAGTGTACATGTATTTTCAAATGTAAAAATAATGATTACGGCATTTCTTAAGGAAGAACAGAGATGTATAGGGTTAAGGTTAGGCTAGATGGGAGTTATAAGGTCTATAACTTCCATCTAATGCTTGAACACCATCAACAAACAAGTAAATAACCAAGTTGAGCAGGTTGGTACCTTGCATGGCTGCCTCCGCCAACGGTATGACATGTAAGTTGCTTAATGTAATGTAATGTGTAAGTCGCTTTGGATAAAAGCATCTGCTAAATGCTGTAATGTAATGTAAAGGGTGAAAGCAAGTGGAATATCACTTCTTTGTCATCTTTAGAAGTTCCTCATCATGTCATCAGTGGAATAGACAAGTCAAGTGATTTAAACCTTGATGATGCCGATGATGTTAAGTTTAGCTTGTGGATGGATGAGTGCAGGTGAAGTTAAACTATGTGCAAATTAGGTCAAAATAGACCTTATAAGCACTGGGTGTAACTCAGCCATGCAGCCATGAAATCCAGTACTGCACATTGGTAATTGATGGAGTGAAATACCTCCTTACCATGTAAATTGCTTTTATTATTTGGAAACAGGATTCCCGTCATGGCCCTGATATAAAATTCCACGACTTTCCCAAGTTGGAGCGCTTCCATGACCTAAAAATGTTATTCCTTCTTGGTTTCATAATGTTGTTTTTCTAATCGGGTGAACAGTCTTGTTTCCACTACAGTTGGGCTGAAAACCACCATCTAATACAATGAATGTGTGAAATAAATGAAATTATATTCCCTGACTTCTGACAGAATTGATCAGAGTTCCTGAATTTCCCTGTCTGGAATACATTACATGACATTATGGCATTTAGCAGGCGCTTTTGCCCAAAGCGACTTACAATAAGTACATTTGGGAATAGACCTCTCAAAAAAATCCATGATATTCCATGACTCGTGGGAACCTTGTTTGAAAAAAATTGTATTCACAGGGAACCCACTGTCACAAACAAAGCGATGAGAAATTGACTGTGAAGTGTACAGTGGATGTGAAATATTTGTGTGATAGATGTGTGAACAACAAAATCATGCGGGCAGAGTTATGAAAGAAAGGTGAAAGAAAGTGAGGAGGGGCGAGAGACAGAGGAAGGAAAGAAGGGGAAGTCCACAGAAAGAGGAAATGGACAGAGAAAGAGAGAGGAGACAAGCTGCAGAAGGAGGTGTAACTGTGGCAGCGCTCCCCAGGGGAACTCTGGAATAGCTTGTCTGAAGCTATCCCGTCAATGGCCACGCTCATTAGGTTCATAACCTCTCAGATCAGTGGTGGGGCCCGCTGTCAGATTGAGTCGAGTGCCTGGCCAGTGATAAGGGCGAGTAATGAGGACCGAGCAAGTTAGAGGCCATGCTAAGCCCACCAGTAGGCGTGTAGGGCAGTGGTTCTCAAAGTGGGGTCTGTGGACTCCCAGGGTTCCTTGGGGGTGTTCCAGGGGATCCCTAGCAAAATGAGGAATAGATTAATTTCACTGTAACGTAATTCACTAGATTGAATTGAATAGATCTTGATTGTAGAATGTGTAAGAATTATTATTCTATTCAGGTTTCATTCTCACTACTAATATCTTCCCATGTACAGTTGCAGTTCTACAATTCAATACTAAATAAACAACAACAAAAATCTCCCCATTAAGGGAATCCCTGAGACAGAATCTTGTCAAATGTAGGTCCATGGCCTAATGAGTGTCTATTAGGGGGTCCGTGCCGTGAAAATGTTTGAAACCCCCTTGTGCAGAGAACCCTATTCCCCCTGAAGAGCACTGGATTCTCCAGGAGCTTCACTGCACCACTCGGCATCACACAAGGAGAGTATATAAATAGTAACTCTACCAGAAATCATTGGTGAGATAAAACTGCCTGTGAATGCGGTAATGATGACGCTGAAACTTTCATAGACTACTTTATGCATAGACGTGGTGCCAGGTGCACAATTCTCCAGGGCTGCATACATGGGAAGAGTCAGACTCTGTATGCTGAGGAATCAGTGTTCTTCAGTTTATAGAAGATGACTGCAAGCTTGTTTCACCCAAGGCCCTTCAAATCCATGACAATCATTCTTCTCCATATTACCCAACTCCCCACACCCACCAACCCCCTCTTGACAACTGACCTGGTCAGCATCAGCAGTAAAAACAGATTGTCAGTGATCTGGGCCCCTTTTGCTACTGTTGGCTAGCTGAGAGATGTTCGTGGGAATCTCCACTTGAATTAAACTAGTTTGTTTCACACACAAGTGGTGGGTAGTTTTTATTCCAAAGCAACTGTCCCATTGTACAGTAAAAATCTTACTTATTGCCCCTTTAAGAACTCAGTCCAAGCACATATCACACCACCTTTCTATACTGAATGTAAGGACAGGGCAGATAAAAGCAAGGGCTTTCTTTGGTTCTTAATTGATCAAAGGCAGGTTTTTCTGTTCAGTGCCATCAGACCGAGGCCACCAACCAGACAGCAGAGCATACAAAGGTCAAAAGAGAGCCTCTGGTGAGCCAGCCAATAGCTTATCTCTGTCTCTAACCTGCCTCGGCAACAGGAGCATGTGAGTGCTGGGCCATTCAGTGTTCAACCTGAGCCAAGCCCCCTGTTCCCCGTTCAGCCTTCACCTCTCTTTCAAAGCCCCCTGGAGGAGTAGACTCTTCAGGGGTCGCTGGAAGCCTTGCTGAGTGTGTCTGGGAGGTGAAGAGGGGAGGTGAGGTGGAGAGCTTGACGCTTATCTCCCTTGACAGAGCTGGACTAGTGATGACCCTGCCCTGCTGCTGCTAACACTTCACTGAGCACAACAAAAGGCTGCAGTGAGCAGACTGGTGCCAGTGAGCCATCCTGCCTCCACCCAAACAACCTAAGCACTGAGTGCACTCAACACATGCTGACTGCTACACTGATGCACAACACTCACATTCCAATTCAAGTGTGATGTAGACAGAGGGCGCAGAGAAACTGTTGACTGAAGTAATTGATATCAACAACTCTGCATTTACAAGCTAAGTTTCTGTTAAATTTAGCACGGCAAGTGTTGCAGATTGTGCCATCCTGATGAAAAGTTTAGAATCAATCTATTTAACTCACAAATCAAAGTGGTGGAATTTAATCTGATGGGGATCTTTTTTGTGCCATTTTTACCATTATTTGATAGTCCACAGTAGAGAAAGATTGGGAACGAGAGGGGTTGACATGCGACAAAGGTCCCAGACTTGATTTAAACCCAGTACATCGCATGTACATATGCTATCTAGCTGAGCCACCAACTAACCAAACCAGCAATTTTAACTTTTAAATAACTTTGATGCTAGGGAAGCATACCCTAGCTCAAATAAAAGCTACAACTCTAAAGATTAGATTCCATTGATACAAAGGGTTAAAATTAGCTGTGAAAACATGGACTTCAGATTAAAAAACAGTGTTCATTAAGAATCAGTTTCAAGCTCTGGAAAATTCTTTTTAAACCAGTAAAAGCCAGTTGTTGGCAAGTTTGAGTGGCTACAGAATAGAAGACCTTAACATTCTAACATTTTACAATTCTCCATAACCTGCCATTTCAGAAAGAACGAAGCCTTGATTATATTAAGGCAGGTACAATTAGTATATCAAATATTAGCAAATTATGGGGACAAAAAGCAAGCAATGGAAAATCTCAACTACTTAAACAACCCTTTTGGCATCTAGACGCTAAACAAACCTTACACTGTTGGCACTGACAAGTGTGATGTCTTTTTTCCTCTCCTTAGATCATTCTTAACTCTATGCACAAGTACCAGCCAAGGCTACATATAGTCAAGGCAGACGAAAACAATGCCTTTGGATCCAAGAACACGGCCTACTGCACTCACGTCTTTCACGAGACAGCCTTCATTTCCGTAACTTCTTATCAGAACCATAAGGTAACTAGCGACACTGTCCCACAGACCACAATTAAAATCAAACATATGTGAAAGCCCTGGTTTTACGAATACAAAACAATTCATGACACTTGACAGTTCATTGCTTTTTATGCGTGAAATGGGATCAATTTGATTCGACACCTCAATCTTTATTCTGAGTTTGAGTGAGTGAACAATGTTGAGGGATTTCTCAATAGCTGAGTTTGAACAGTATTATGGGTTTTCAAAATGTTGATTGATGAAATGGAAATATAAAAGTATGCAGAACAATATCAGCCCAGAACAGTTTTCTGGCCATAACTCAATCCCAAAACCTATGTCTTTGTAGATTAAGACAGTAAATAACTTTTTGAGAGCTGAATGAGGAATGTAGGACAAACATTTTCAAAGCTTCCTGCAAAGCTAATTTCAGTATTGCAATATAGCATGGCATACTAAAGTAGTACACACTACAGTACATTGCATAGTCTGCTGTATCAGTGTAGTAGAAAACGATAGTGAATTGATTGACAAGAAAAGAGTTTCAAGTGAGACGATTATATCCAATCTTGAGGATCTTAATGACTTAACTATGGCTTGGTTTATATCAAACAACACGAGAGCTTGATCATTTTCCTAGATCACTCAGCTGAAGATAGAAAACAATCCATTCGCCAAAGGATTCCGAGGTAGTGAAGAAGGAGATCTGCGTGTTTCAAGACTACAGGGGTATGTTTACAAAAACAAGGTACCAAGCAAGTAAGATTAATCACTATTTGACTTTGGAACGTTTTGAAACGTTAATTGTTCTTGGGAAACATATCATACATAAAAATAAAAATGTATCTACCTTGCCTCCTTGATGGTTCTGTTACAAGAGTGAATGTGTAGGCATGGCAAGCTAATTCTAGGTTTCTCTCTTGTTGCTGCTATTGATGCATAGGAAAGAATATCCTGTGATTTCGAAGAACATGGTTCGCCAGAGGCTCATCTCCTCACATAGTCACCTAGCGGGGAAACTGGGAGCTGGAGTTCTGACGGGGCACCCTCAAGTCCTTACCTCTTATCAATATGAGACTGGGGTTCCTTTGTCCAACTCAGACCCCCAAGATCCTCTCTCAAAACACTTCCCTCAGAACAGAGATCCCAGCCTTCTTTATCACCGTTTCAAACACAGAGGTTTGTTTCAAGCCTATTCAACAATGTTTCAGCATGTTAACTGTTGCAGAGAAACAGACACATCCATTAAGTGCTCTTTGGTTTTCAAAACCATGTGGTTAATTGTATTTCTTTGCAGATAATGCCCGACACCTGGAGCTGGGATGTAAGCGGCCATATTTGGAGACATCGCCTGCGGTCTCAGACGATCATTACTTTCGCTCACCTCCCTCTTATGAGTCTCCGCTACTGTCTCATCCGTATTGCACCGAGGCAATAACCTCCAGAGAAGCTTGTATGTACGGTAGTATGGAGACAGAGTCTGGATCTGGGGCAGGGGACACAAACGACCTGAACCCCCCTTCACTAAATTGCAACATGTGGGCAACAATGCAGCCTTATCCCCGCTATAGTGTGCAGACAGTGGAGGGTGTCCCATACCAGCCCTTCACTGCCCACATCACCAACACTGCCACCGTCACCTCTGTGGTACCACGCCCCTCCCCATCCATGACATCGCGGCAACAGGGTGACTTAGGGGTCTACAACTCAGCTACAGCTCAGCGAGGTCTTCCTGTCATACCTCCATCGTCCTCTTTGTCTTCCTCTCAACCTGTTCCAGGATCCAAAGATAGGTCAACCCACCCACCTCTGTACCACAGAAAGCCAGGGTCGCCAATCTGGCCTCACAGAGATTTCTCAGCCTATCCTGCACAAAGCACTATGTCCATCCGGGACCCCTCCTATCAGTACCAGATGGGGCTGAGCAGTGCTGGGACCCACTGGACTGATAGTTAATGTGGACCACTGGAGAAAGCAATTTTTTCCAATCTACAAGTCTGAAATGAAAGGTCCCACAAACCCCTTTTTGAGCTGTCTATGCTAACCAATGATAATGAGATTACTTTGAAATACAGCCATGATGATTTTCCAAGTTGCACTCAACAGCCATATTAGATTAGAATGAGATGGCTCAAGGCAGTCAGTACGACCACCTGAATACTCTGCAGCTTCAAACCATGAATTCTCACTTGAGTGCCATACAGCACTGTATGTGGTGATGGGTATGATTTCAGAGGTTAACCTCCTCTTTAGTAATGCAGATGCGTGGCATATCATATGTATTAGGCCGTGATCAGGTAGGGCGCTTTTTTATTTTGCTCAAATGCAGCTGTAAGTGTCACCAGTCACAGAAGGAGCATGAGCTCAAAGCCGCAAGGAGCAAGGCATCATTCTCGTTGCTATGCAACACGTTTGACAACTTGCAAACTATTCAATTAGCATTAGCTAGCTAATATGAAGTAACAAAGGGGACAACATTGTTCAAAATAACAATGGACGAGAAAGTTAGCGATTGCTCTGCTTGCTCTTGAAGAAGAGGATGAGGAACCCATTCTGAAATGGAGGATGTGGATACATGATGTCCTCCGAGGGAGAACAGAGCACTGACAGTTTTATCATCTTGTCCAAAAGCTCTGCGTAGATAGTGCCTGTTTGAAGGGCTATTTTTGCATTGATGTTATGCATGGTGTGGCTAAAGTTCCGACATATTCAACTTGGAGTGCCCAGGGCAGCACCCCAAAATTCACCGCCTCTAAAACGCACACCTGCCACGACCAAAACATTTAAAGTAACTGAAAAAAAATACATTAAATGTGCAGGCGCGTTCAAAAAAGCATCCTATGGTCACGGCCTAATTCCGTTTCAATCCAAAATATTATTCAAGTGTGCCAAAATGAGATTTTCTCCACTATGATGAAGGGTCAAAGTGTAAGCAAACAGAGATTGATCATATCAGCTTATCAGGGAGAGAAATTGAAATTGCGGGTGTGTATACTATGAATTGTATGAGCAACGGCATTGAAGTTGCTAGCCAAAAATGATAGCTAAGATGATATGGTTGTGCACCACAGTCAAATCTTGTCACGTGTACGTACAGAAACATTCAATAAAGTGAAAGGCACACTACAAGACCACCTATTATGTTCATGAGAATCAACAGTGTGCAGGACTCATCAAAATATTTCCTACAGTTCTATGCTAGTCACGGTGGTGTAGTGGAGCGTATACGCAGGTATATGGCATATATCCACCTCTGTGGAAATTGATTTACCATATAGGCTACTCACCTAAAAATAGCGAGTGATACGTCGCAGTGTCAAAGTGCAGCCAACAACAACATTTTATAGATCTAGTGAAGAGGTACCACTCTTGCTCACAATATAAATGTATTTACTTGTTCTACACAGTTAATATCATTCCATTTAAGTTTTGGCCCATGAAGGCCTTCATCAGAATGTCAACCAATAATCCATTCTATTCTTTACAATCTGATGAACGCCTTTGTGGGCCGAAACATCAATGGAATTATTTTAATTGTACAGAACAAGCAGGCTAAATATATTTATATACTGAGCAGGTGGAACCTCTTAACTACATCTGATGGAGCAGACCAGTCAGCCAATCACAGAGCCTGTCAAACTGTCATTCATCATGAAGCAATTCACAGCAATCAAACGGCAAAATGACTGTGACTTGGACTTGATCACCAGTGACTTGAGACTTGACTCGGACTCGCAGTATGGAGACTCGACTCCAACTCTGGATGACTGTGACTGTCAAGTGGGGAGCCAAAGCCACTCTTCTGAGAAGAGACATCAACAGTGACATTTTTACTATAGGCTACCATTTCATATTGTTATCAGTTGCTTTGAAACTGGACTTAGTTTATAAGTGTGTGTGTGTGTACATATACATGTACGTGCGTGGGTCTCTGAGAAATCACAGTTTACCCACCCCCCAGACACCACTAGACCACTTGCTGGTCATCCAGTCATCTAACAAGGCCATGGTGTTAGAGCTTTGTTCCAAATCCACCACACCAAACAATATTCTTAGGGAAGGCAAACAGCAACGAGCTTTCAGGATGAGAGCTTAAAGGACTGCTGTTAAGCCAACGCGAGCACAGGAAAAGAGAGCTGCACACAAATCCCAGTGCCAAATTACTGACTTGGAAAAATCCTTACAAGACTGCAAATACAAAACAGCCTGAGTGGGCAGGGAAGCTGAAGGAAAGGCTCAGTAGCATTACACAGAATTTGAAATGGGGGTCTATCATGCAGATGTCCATCATCCATTTATTTGATTTTATTGAATTCAATATAACATTTTGACAACATATTTTTTGCACACCTGATTAATAAACATTTTCATGTCTCCAGTTGATTGTTATATTTAATCCAAAAGATTGCCAGTGGTATGACAGTGTTCATATAAGTAGGCAGTGTTGTGCATGAACGTGCTAAAAGAGCGGCGTTCATTGAACGCGCTCATATATCTGGTGAACGGTGAACTGAACGTATCATTTTGCATCTAGTGAACGTGCTGCTTACGACACCCGAGGATTTACGGCAACCGGCATGCCAGCATGGCTAGTGAAACCAGCTGTAATTCAAACAACGCAGCTACCAGTCCTGCTGAAGCCAGTTCATATGGATATTTGAAATATTTATGAACAAATCAGTGCAGATTCCAATGGAAAAAACCTCACGTTTTTATGCAAGAAACAATCACATCGGCAACGGGTTTGAAACGTCTTTCAGCTGGCGACTGTAATGAAGCCAGTGGTGGAGCAACCAGATTTGTAATGACACCAGTAGTGGAGCCACCAGCTCTGTAATGAAGCCAGTGGTGGAGCCACTAGCTCTGTAATTAAGCCAGTGGTGGAGCCTGTACAAGCTTGCTTGGAAACATGAATCTTTTGTTTTTGAATTGCTGCATAATTTGGTTCATGCAGGCTAAATAAAATGTCCATTGAATCTACAGTAAACCTTTACTGCACCTATTTTTACTTTCTGCATAATATGACACATTGTTTAAGTGGTAAAACATACGTAATTTTTTCTTGGCTTATAAAGTAATCTTGATTCTATAGTAGTATACAGTAGTTCATTTAGTTTGGGAAGTGGGCAGTGGTTGGGGTCTGAGGGTGGATGGGTAGGAGGAGGTTCTACTGAAAAATAGAATTTAAAAAAACGGAAGAAATTATCATGAACTAGTTCATTTTGGGACTGTGAACTTAGTTCAAAATTCAAATTTGTGAACTATGTACGTGAACTAGTTACATTACATTACAGCATTTAGCAGACGCTTTTATCCAAAGCGACCTACATGTCATACCGTTGGCGGAGGCAGCCATGCAAGGCACCAACCTGCTCAACGGGAGCAATTTGGAGTTAGGTGTCTTGCTCAAGGACACTACGACATCAACAGTAAGTTAATATAAACAGATTTGTGCCGTTCTTTCTTGATGTACGCAAGTATGTCACATCAAACTCCACGCCAAAATATGGATGTTTAATGTTTCCTTGCGCTCCTGCAAACATACATACCTCATAGAACATGACTTAATACTAATTAATTCACCAGGCAGTAGATATTTCAATAACATTTTAAGAGAGAGGAGAGAGAGAGACGGACGTACTACCGAGCTGTGTATGACCGACCGGAACGAGGAGCCTGCAGTGTGCTGTTGCCCTGACCGTCTGAGCACCCCCTGTGTATGACCCTTGCCTGCCTGACTACCCCCACCGTTGCCACGACCCCCGAACTGCCTGAGAACCTGCCCTGTATATTGAACCTATGCCTGGATCTATATTCTGATGATTTGGAGAACTATATGAACTGTAAGCGACTAACCTCTTCCCTCCATCTACCAGTGAATAAAACTGTTTTGCTTTGAGCTGTGTTTGGACAGTGGATTTATTATTTCCGGTCGAGTGAACACTCAAACCAGTACCCGTGTGTCACACTTTGTTCCCTAGACACCAAAAATCATCTTGCTCCGGTTTGAAAGATGAATTGTATTCAAATAAATGTATGCTGAAATGAGAGTGAGAGACCAACGAATTGGAAAAAGTCTAGTTAGGATCTGTGAGGCATTTAAGTATGTTTGCATGTGAACAAGGAAACACTAAACTGCTAAAAGTTGAGCATATATTTAAACGTGACATTCTCATCTACATCAAGAGTGAAAGACCCAGATTGGGGCTAAACGTGCAATACAAATATTAAAAATGGCTTTATGTGATGTGATTTTGAAGTGTAAGCTCAGGTTTGCTCACATTTCCAGTTCATTTGATGGTCTTCAGACCCCATAGACCAGAAGTCTTCAGCAACTTTTCCAATACATAATTGGTTTCACACAAGGTCCATTACAAAACAATATTTCAAAGGACTATTCGGTACTACTCAGCAAAATCAAAAAAGTGCTTACAGTTGAGTACTCACCTGAGCAACAATCAGTAAATACTGAAATGGTCTGCAATCTAGCCATTAGGTAATGCAAATTTGCTGGAAGGAATGTAGACTGGAGCATGAGTGCATCAGAACACAGGTCACTGCTTTCTCTGACACAGAGTACTCATTAGATCATGAGTTATGGTGATGGGTAGGTCCTGGTTCATGTCAGCACCTCTTTCTCGCCATCTCTCTCTTGGCTGTTGGTGCATTTCACAGGAAGGGAGGCGCCTAACAGAGAGCTACCACTCAAATCAACAGCCAGGTATCCTGAAATGCATAGCCACGTTGCAGATAGTGAGCATGCAACTATCTGCAGTTAACTTGCCTGATGATGGTGATCAGATAGTTGTCATAAGTCAGAAGCAGAAGCAAACTGCTGCTGGGACCAACCATATCTGAGAAAACACAAATACATACTTTCATACTTTCAATGAAAACAAACATATTGATGCTCTAGGGATCAAAACACATCTGATAATTCCTTTTTATTATTAATAAAGCAGTTACTGGTATTTTTCAAAATATGTTTGTGGATGCATTTTTTGCCTTAATTAGATAGTTAAAAGTAGAGAGACAGAGTAAAGACTGGGGAAAAAGAGGGGGATGATATGCAGCCAAAGTCCTGGACTAGATTCCAACCCAGGACATTGTGGTTACATAATATGTACCTTAGACCACTGAGCTGCTAGGACGCCCAAATACCCTAACTTCAAATGAATACACAAAAAAATATACTTTTTTAAAGCACAGCTAGCTTTAATAGTGCATAAAAGAACAGGGCGCAGGCACATTGAAATGTATGCTATCTAACATTCCACATAAAACCCCAGTCAATCTCATTACAAAGAATCCAAGTTTAAGCCCCTCATGGAGCACAACTTAACCATGCTGGTATCTATGTGTGAGAACCTGGGGCCGCAGTCCATCTGGAACTCATTGACGGGAGATCTGGCCATACCTCTCTCCCCTGCGTCGTTCTGCCCTTCCCGCTGTCATCCCATAATCCCGTCTAAGAACCGCCCCTAAAATCCAACACTCTTGACGGGCTTAACTTGGCCGTCTTGTAAAAAGGCAAGGCCTTCTATTTCACCAAGGCACTCAGAAAACACACTTTAAATATCTGAGGGGGATTTAATATCAAGTCCATTAGGGCTTTTCTCAAGCCCTGTAAATAGTAAATTAGTGGATGAT
The DNA here is from genome assembly GCA_900312575.1 of Acanthochaenus luetkenii. Classification (NCBI taxonomy): domain Eukaryota; kingdom Metazoa; phylum Chordata; class Actinopteri; order Beryciformes; family Stephanoberycidae; genus Acanthochaenus; species Acanthochaenus luetkenii. Next base: position 20,443 of record OMOT01052784.1, read on the forward strand.
TTTGATTTGATCCACATGCAGCAAGATCCATTATAGAGGGAAAAGGGCAGAGTTGGGGGGTTTGGCAGGACGTTATGATTAGGGTTTTCTCATTTGGTTCTCCCTCAGATGAACCCCCCTGTGTCACCAGTGTAGGGTGACTTTGTGGATAATTAGAAGTAGAGGATAATTAATGTGGTGTCTCAAGTCTTCTTGCTTTTTACACCTTCATAAAAATGATAGTACCATGTGATCAATCTTGTACAAGGGGCCAGAAGAACACAAAATATAGAATAGGATTCCCAACAGTGGGCAGGGTTCAGAGGAAAACACCGAGTGGGGGATTGAGGACAACAAAAGGGCAGGCTGTGGGTTCAAAACACTGGTGGTGGGACATTTAACTGTGGTAGTGTCCCTTGATCAAAGGTACAGCTCGTTGGCAACAGTAAAAGCGAGGCTAAATCTGCTATATAAAAAAGGATTCCTGTATTACAAAGTGGCTTTGGATAAAAGCATCTGTAAAAAATAATAATCATTACAAGAATTCCCTGGATTAGATCTTCTGGAAGGAAAATTATATATTTTATTCATCTTATTTAATGTATTTATTTAGCAGAGCAGAGACGTAGATAATTAAAAACCGTTCTTCAGTGTTGTCTGTAAGTGGTCTTTCAGGCAATTGGAGCCAAAAACTGGAAATCATTATAAATAGTTGTGGTGGAACTTGAAACGTTTTCGTTACTACAGATGTGTGTTCTGCAAATGTTCCCATCTTTGCATTTCCGCAACAACTCTGATTAAAGCTGATTTTTGTATTATTTGTCTAATAATATACAAGTATGCATCGTTTGGGTGTGACAATGTCCATGCATTCGCAAGTTTTACATTTGACCTCCATCTTGCTGTATTCTGAGCAACGGGAAAACCCATTCAGCAAATATTAACTAGAATTTTCACCGGCAATCACCTCAACCTCCTCTCTGAAACTAAATGAAACACAATTAAATCAGCTAAAATTATAAATTCAAGATGTATAAGTTGCAAGCTCATGAATACACCCTACCATAAACCTCTCAGTCATATTCACAACTTTGACCAGAAGAGAGAATCCTATGCACCAAATCTGCTTTGTACTGTGGCAGACGGAGGGAGTTTATGAGGGGAAGGTTGAAGGGGGGGCAGTGCGAGCAGGTTCCTGCAGTGGCGCTAGAGCCCAGAGACGGCCCTCCGCCCCAATCAGCGGCATATGCGAGGCAGCTGAGGCAAAGAGGGAGAGCGGGCAGGGCCAATCGGGAGAGAGAGCGGCAGGCTTAAATAGAGAGAGGAAATAGAGAGAGGTGTGTGTGACCCATGGGAGGTAGTGGAGATAGAGGGATAGTGAAGCGAAGCGAATCAAGGGCAGTAAGAACGTGTATGACCCCTGATTTCGCTCGCTCTTCCGAGGCGAATCAGTGACTAACACGATCGTCTGACATATAACGTTACAAAAAAATAAGATGAGCCTTAATTAGAAACTTACATTTGCTAAGTTAAATTTTTATTTAACAATACAAGCATATTTACATGATCAGAGT
>OMOT01052786.1:0-12727 GCA_900312575.1 Acanthochaenus luetkenii
GACCTACACCATACACATCCATTCACATGACATTCACACACACTTTTCAGTTACGTGACTGTTCACTGTGGAAAGAAAAACAAATGACAGGAAACGAGAAGTGTCATACTGTGGCAATATGCATCCGGCACAGTACACTTATGCAGTGGAGGGGGAAAAAATCTCTCTCTCTCTTCTAGCTGGACACAGTGGCTAGGGTTACTGAACACACACACTAGCGTGACATCCCCGTCTCAAGTGGACGGACACAATTAATCCCAGGGACGGGGGAGACCCACTGACAGAGCAAGATAAGGTATCGGCCAGCGCACACCGCTCCACCTGACCTTTTGCACATGGGCCTGATTTAGCCCTTATGGCATATATTGTGTTTCTCAGCTGCGGCAGGCTGCCTGCTTTTCTATAGGTCCTTCTTTCTTGAATCTGTGCATTTTAAGGGTTTCATTCTGAAGTGCTATATAGTATATATCCATTTTGGAAATGTTTTCCCAAAACCCATCAGAGTTTTTGGAAAACAAAAATGAAACTGCAATCATCTGTAGAGTGATATGATCAGCGCCATGAAACAGACCCCTGTTTGGTTTTCTGCAGTTTTACACATTGAATTTGGTCAAGTCTTTTTTGGCTTGTTGACGTTTACAGAGGGAATCTGAGATACGCACAGAGGTTCTTCTCATGTCAGGTCCTGTCAATACATCTTAAAGGTTCTCTATTTTGGACCTTAGACCTTATTAGACTTAATTTCATTGATCAGTTCAGTGCAGAGCCACAGTATTATCCGAATAGCAAAGAGTACTTACAGAATTGAGAGTTGTCCGTTCGGTCCCTCTGGCCTGGGCCTCATCCTCCAATTTAATTTGGGGACGTTGAAGGTTTCTAAAACTGCCCGGTTTATTAGCGCTTGAAAGTCCATGGCATCGGTTGCGCATGATGGAGATGATCCAGTGTGATCCACGGATACATCCAGGATTTCAATGGCATTCGGTAGCAACAGATCCCTACAACACACACCTTCCTCCTCTGTGGGCATCTGCTTGTACCCCTCGCAAGAAAACCAAAAGTCCCCCAAAATGATTGGTTTAGCCTCGGCTGCAACTTCGGATGGCTGCACCTTCTTCAGCCTCTCTCGCTTCTCTTGCTCTCTTCTCATCCGTGTCAGAGTTCCGTGTCCGTGTATTCTGGCTCAAACCTGTAGCCAGTGCCGTCAAAGTATAGTTTTTCGTAATCATCATAATAATCCAAGTTATTTGTGCAAATAGTATTCTACATTGCTGCAGGTAAACAAACACAGGCTGCTCATCTAGATACAGTTTTGCTCCCATCACGCTCCCCTCCCCCGACACATATTCCTCTGCAGGAGCAGAGGAAACAAACGCCAGGGTAATACATATGTCCAAGCCATGCCAAGCACGTATACATGTTTGGATTGCGATACATTTCACAAGAGAGCATACTGAGGCCTGTAAGAATACACCCTGAACCTCCCATCTCGGAAAAGCACATTTATCGTAGTTTTTCCAAAGCATGTAAGATGCCCCGTTGACTTCTATTGCAGCCCAGTGAGAGCCTGCAGGGAAACTGTAGAAAGCCCAATTCTGAACCGATCAGTGAAATTATAGTCTTCATGTGTCAGGTTCATGTAAGACAGTAAAATATAGGTAGTTATGTTATTAAAATATAACCAGGTAGTTAAAGATGCCAGAACTAAGTATTTTTCTAACCTGATATCTGAAAATTGTCAAAATTCTAGATTTTAGTTTCACTGGCTGCCAATCGCCTTTGGGGTTGATTTTAAAATTGCCATAATTACTGACCTGCAGGTGAACTTTTATCTCCTTATCAAACAAACTCTGAGGTCTTCTGACAGGGGACTGTTGGCTGTTCCAGAATCTCAGTTAGAAATGAGGGGGGATCGTGCCTTAATCTGCTATCATTTTGTTATCATCTGTTATGTTTAAATCTGTATAGAGTAGTGAATTGTTGTCTTGTATATGATGTATATGTTTTGATCTATTTTTAAACTAAACTTTTATTGTGCTATCCATTTTTCATTATTGATCTTTTGTTCAAGGTCAAGTTAATTGTTAACGAAGTAAAATATCTCGGTGTCATATTGGACTCTACTCTCCTCTTAATAGTCATATCAAAAAGGTGATAAATACTGTCAAATTTAACGTATATAATTTTAGACCATCCCTAACAAAAAGTGCTGCCCTGGTGTTCCTACATTCAATGATTGTCTCTCATATCGACTACTGCCTCACCAGCTGGTCTCTCGCAGGCATAACAACTCTCGTTGAGTCGATAGTCCAAAAATCATTGAAAGTACTAGACAAGAAACCTTCTTCATTTCATCATTGTAATATACTGGATACATTTTGATAATTAGAAAACTTTTTCAAAAAGGCTGTTTAATCTACAAAGTCTTACACGGGTTGGTAAAACCTCCACTGAACGAGTTCATTATTATGTATTATTAACAGTGTGGCAATATAGCAGCTCTTAATATTCCACCGGCTGTTCGGGGGGAGTCGAGTCAGGGTCCAGGGGATACTGAGATAAGATCAGGACAGCCGTGTAAAGACTTGCCTGTTACTTTGTAAAACATGTCCTACTTAATAAATCCTTGGATCTTATATTAAATGGTAAATAAATTGTAAATGGACTGCATTTATACAGCGCTTTTTACAGTCCTTTTCAAAGTGCTTTACAATTAGCCTCACATTCACACACACACACATTCATACACCGTTGGCGAAGGCTGCCATGCAAGGAGCTAACCTGCTCAACGGGAGCAATTGGTGTTAGGTGTCTTGCTCATGGACACTATGACATATTCTTTCCCAAGGAGGAGCTGGACTCTACTTCTTGAGCTACTGCCGCCCCCCTTTTTAAACAATGAAAATATCTGACAGTTACTTGTAGTTCCGCTTCATTCAAGTACCTGTTTCAGAATTCTGTTACTTGTTTCTAGAAGTTCTTGAAACAAGCTTATTTTAAATTACCTCAACCCAGTGGTCCAGAGTTTGTAAATGTAAGATTTGTCAAATTAAATTTAAGATACAATTACTTTTTTGATATTTTATGAAGCATACGTCCTGCTTTTGAGATCATTTAACTTGTCTCCAATGCAAATATACTTGTTATTACAGATTTTCCTAATGCAAGAGTCATTTTCTTGTTATTAGATATGTGATCAGCCTTATTCTGCCTTGTTTCAAGATACTGAGACTTGTCTCTAGAAAATTCCTGAAACAAGTGAAACAACATTGGAAACAAGTGGACTTAAACATGTATCACCCCATTGGCAGATTTTTTCACTCATACCATTTATCATCATCTATGTATTTTAGGCAGGCTAATCTTATGCACAGTATTCTGCACTTACCAAGAATACTGATAACACTACTTCTGTCATGGTAAGTACACAACGTAGGCTAATTAATCTGCATGGGGATGCTAATAACAGTCCGCAGTAATGATGACAACACCTTATATCTCTCAATGGCAGAAGTTGAAGTTTATTATTTCATATTCATCGATTCAAGGTAGAATATGTGTGTGTCTGTGTATTTCTCAATGAAATAACTATTGTAAAGGGAAGGAGCACAGCACTACTTGTTTTGAATGCCTGTGAAGCTGACAAGACAAAGGTGAATCAGAGTAGCTATTGTGTCCTCAGATCAGCTTTCATCATGTTGCACACTAAGGCAGCATCTCTGCCTCTGGGGGCGGCAGTAGCTCAGGAGGTAGAGTTCCCGCCCCACAACTGCAAGGTCGGCGGTTCGAGTCCAGCTCCTCCCAGGAGAAAATCTGTCGTCGTGTCCTTGAGCAAGACACCTAACCCCAAAATTGCTCCCGTTGAGCAGGTTGGTACCTTGCATGGCTGCCTCCGCCAACGGTATGACATGTAAGTCTGCTAAATGCTGTAATGTAATGCTGTGCTGCTGTTGTAAAGAGAGCCGGCATCACCCACAACGGCTGATTCATGTATGTTGGTGAAGGCTCCATGTGCTTATGTTTATATTTACAACTTTAATAGCATTATTATTATTATTATTATTATTATTATTGTTGTTGTTACATTTTGAAAAAAGCATGCACCAAATTGCAGATGTAGATCCCTATGACTGGTGAGTTCAAATCTAGATTAAGGGTTTCATTCCAAAACACTAGCTGTCCTTTATGGAAGAAATCTGCTACCTGATAGTCATCGGTCAAAAATGCACAGATACAAAACAGGACTATTTTGTAAGCCAGGGTCTTAACATGGCAATTAACTTTAACAGTAAGTCAAGTGTTACTTTCATACCACCAATCATTTTGTTGTTGAAATGGTAGATATCTCATTTTGGAATGAAACTCTTCACATCACCACAAAAACCGTGTCACGATGTGTTTTTTGGTCGGCCCTCATTAGCGCTGCTCTCATATCTCACACAACATTCCGGCTACAAAGGGAATCAAGCTCTATTTAAAAGTAATGCCGCCAGGAGTCCACCGCCGACGATAATGCGCTTTACAGCATTTTGTCCTCGCCTTTATCTTGAGCTTCTCAAGACGGAGGCAACGTGCTAAGTCATTAGGGACACGATAGCTCCCCGTATAATTAGATGGGGAGAGATTGGATCCCTGGTGCACCCCGGGACAGACCCAGTCACGACATAATCACTCATCCCACCAATGAGGGGCTTCCTGTATGCTGGAAATTAATTGAGTTGATTACAATTAGCCGCTACAGAGTGTTTGCTTGTCTGTTCTGACCAAAGAGTTGAATGTGATTTACCTCTGGTTGAGAATACTGTCTCTGACTCATTACACTGTAGCTACACTGGTATTTTTTGATGGGGCTGAACTTGCCCTTAACTAATGAATTCTTAGCTTACGAATCAACATATGTTTGACGAGGGGGTTTGCTTGGGAAATCAGGGCAAGCGAGAACTTACAGGCTCCAGTTTGGATCCTATTCATGGATATTTTCATTTACCCAGGGAATATTTCTGTACATGTACAGTACACAGTTTTTTAGAAATGTCCAGTTGCAGGTATTCCTTCCAGGGAGCTGCCCAGCACAACCACAGTCCTCTATGGTTGTACCTCAATGGTTGTTGTGGAGGGAGTGGAGTGTGTTACTCAGTCACTTCCACCACCCCGATTTTCCCAGCTGGTGCAGGGATTCAAACTGGTAATATTCTGGCCACAGGTCCTGCTTCCCTAAGCTTTAGGCTACTTCCGCCCCACAGGTTTGAATCATGTGGGTTTACTGTTTATATGCACTGGAACACGTCAGAATGTTACTGATCTCTAGTCCAAAGCATAGAGACTCAGTTCTCAGTACATTACAGCATACTTCTCAATGCTCGTGTTTTGCAAGATCTGCGTTACCATGGTGCCCTAGTTGTGCGGCCCTCATTAAAACAATACCTGTTGATAACCTCAGATGGACGGGTGAAAACACACTGAAGCGGATCGCTTTCCGTGGCAATCTGCAGTTGGTAGGTCAAGTCGTTCCACTCTCATCTCCCTTATTCATGGTATCCAATTACCTGTTACAGTGGATCAGATTTGAGCCCACAGTCAAGCAGCGATGTCCAGTCCTGTATAACCATAGTTGGTAGGTTGAAAGCAGCCGGCGACATACATTTAAGCTTGCATGAACACACGTGTCATGTTGCATCATTTTCTTTTGTTCTCGCTCTTTTTCTTGGGTGTAGCAGTAGCTGAACCTTCTGACTGGAAGGTTGCTGGTTCAAATCTTCAGAGCAGCTGTACAAATCTGGGTGGACAACATGAGCGGGTAAACACTTCCCTTTTGCAATAACTTTCAACTATCGGTAATCCAATTGCCCTTGCTCAAGGGCAGTTAAAAAAAGAATATATAATTATGGATGAAAGGACAATATTGGCCTAATCCTAGTTAATACCTATTGTATAATCCAAAACAGTTCTTGTGTCACACCTATAAATACAATATAAATGTATATATTTTGTAGGTGCATGGTTTTCACGACGCAGACAAAACGATCCTCTGTAAGGCCATTTCTAATGTACTGTGTGTAGGACTATAAATAAACCCCAAACTGAACCACTTGAGACACCGCTGAGATTTCTGGTGTGTCTCTGCAGCGTCTGAGCACTATCACCCCGTGGCTACCTCAGAGTACACACAGGAGTCGAGCAAGGCAACCGAGGGGCTCGCACCTTTTCTCTTGTTGTCAACCCCTTTACAGTTGCATACTGCCCAAGACCAAGCCGGCTGAAAGCGTAAGGGCAGTCAGAGCTACATTTAGGAGTCTGCAAGTCCTTTCGTCCTAATGGAGTCAGGAAGTGTGCGCCCGGCTCGAGAAGCCGGGTATTAAGTGCTCTCTCTCCACCCACACCCTGATCTTTGTTTGTAGCCCAAGGATGCTCATACACCAAAGCAATTTAGAACCTTCATTCAACCTGAAAGAGGGAAAGAAAATTAAAATAATGGCTCTGATAGGATATAGCTATGGAGTGCAGGTCTGCAGTTAAAGTGGTGGGGATATGGATGTCTTCTTCCATGGCTTTGACCTCTTATATTGATATTGTTTTTTGAACCTTTATTTTTTCTCTTTTATTTGTATTCATATTTGTATATGAACTGGTTCAAATTGCAAAGTTAAAGCTGCACTAGGCAATCTTGCACGTTGGCAGCTCCAAATGGCAGCGAGAGATAACTGTTTAAAAACTGTTTAAGCTTCAGTATTCAGAAGTCACGTGAAATGTTGTCGGGGGGTTTGTTTGAAGAGCTGTTAGTAATAGTGCTGTTCACTGTGAGGGATGTGGATCAGTCAAATAATGAATGAATGAAATCTTTATTTCGAACATGTAAAAAAAAAAAGCAACAACAAATCTAAATAGTTTAAAAAAAGAACAATATGAACTTAACATGTCTGAAAAGGAGCAGGAAGAAGTATCAACGTATTTAATCCTACCCCTTCTCTACTACTCAATCATTAATAAACATCAATTGACTTCCATATTTATATCCTAGTATATTACCAAATATGTACAAAATATCTTATATCTATATAATATATAATATATAATCTATATATTAATTTATTCACCAGTTATGCTTATCTTGTAAGCCTATATTGATGCCTACATTTAAACACATGTAACCACAATAATAAAGTGAATAAACACCTGGTTCTTCTTCATCCCTGTACCTTGTGAGAATCACGTCCTCATACCTCTTTTTAAACTGGTTCATGTTTTTCCTTTAGCTCCACATTCAGACTGTTCCAGTTTCACGAACACAAAGGGTTTTTAAATTGGACGTCCCCCTCATATTCTAACCCCCTTCTCTAATAAAGAACACTTTTTGAATGTTACGAGAATAATACTAGAATCCTCACAAGCTTTCACCGTGCGCTTAATTCCAATCAAAACTCCCGTTTCATTTGTTTGTAGATCCTATTCTGGAATTGTGTACCAACGCTCCGTATCCCATTGCCTTTGTGCAATCAGATCAGTGCACATAAAAACACTTTGAAAGCTCCAGCCAGGCTGCATTTGAGAGGGACTGGAACCCCTGTGGATCAAAGTGTTCAGACGTGTCCAGGCCCTTTCCCCCAGTGCATCATGGTACAGCTCGTTGAAGCCAACAAACATCTCTGCTGCTACTGCCTGGCACGCTCCGATTAGCTGCTGGGGAGATATTTTTAGAGCATCACAGCCCCTTTGAAGAGGGAGGAGAGTCCAACATGCTTTGTTTCGCTCGTCCTTCCTGTATTGTCAGATGTAGCTGACTTTTTAATGGCCTCGCTCACTATCTGTGTGTTTGACTCTTTCTTTCCCTCTTTCCTCCTTTCTCTCATTCCTTCTCTCCCCCTTACAGAGTGCATACACTGTATAATTGAAAGCCACCCATACAATGGTACAGTAAGTGTACTTTGAAGGATTTAAGAACATGTGAGAATGGATCCACAAGCGCCACTCAATTTGTTGTGTGTTTAGTGTTCCCATGTTCACTGTCATGGCATTAAGCTGTTGGAAATAAGAGGCTAAAAGTGACAAGATGCCTGCATTCATTTTAATGCCCTAGAATTGGTGATTAAATCCCCATTTTGCAGATGATTGACTCGCATGCATGGCAACCTTCCTTTTCTTAGGTGGATAAAACCGTAAAAGTACTGAATATATTACTTAGAAAATCCAGGCTATACACAGTGATCACAAATGTGTACATAAGCCTGGCTAGGACGATTATTCATTCAGGGATGTCTTGGCTAAGATAAGGCCTGTACTCCGCAGTATTAAAGCTAATCCATCATCAGTGTATTGATATGCCAGGATATAGAGTTCAGAAAACATTACAAAAACATGTTCAGAGTGACCTGTTCATCTTGTATCAATTACGGGTACAACATGAAGAAAATATGAGAAATATCGATTTGACACTGCATGAGCGAACCCATATCCTATGCATTTTGATGTTCATCCGTTTTATACAGCCATATCCTGAGAGGCAGGGATGCTGAAAAAGCGTAGCCCAGGAGCCTTGTGGGGAAACTGCGAAAAGGGCCACGGGCCAGTTGATACAGTTGCCTATTTTTATTTTTTTAAAGGTGAAGTCCTTTGTACTTTTCTTTAGTAGAAGAAGAGTAGAAGAGGAACAGGAAGGAAGGTTCTGGCAGGATTCAGTCTTAGGAAGGAAGAACAGATTCAGCGACTCTTGGAGGACGATGGATGCTCTAACAAAATGTCTTAATTGGTACATAAAGTCCTTGTATTTATGTTGCCATTTTGGAAAGAACATCCATCTGCCTCCAAGACTAGTTTCCTTTCTAGCATTTTCTAGTTCATTCACCTTTAATGTAAAGCCATGTAACAACAGCATTTGGTCCTAAGTCAGCAGGAGGCACGTGGTTCCTGAGACTTGGGTCTTCAACATAATTACACCATCTTTGGGAACAAGAGTTGTCCGTTTTCATTGTAAACATGTAATATTAACATATATATATATAACAAATATTATATAAAATATTGTATAGATTCAACTAAACTTAGCTTACTTTCTTGAAACTCATTATCTTTTGCTTGTTTGTGATCGAGTCCTTTATTTGAATACAGAATATGGATGTAATTGAGGTCACCAACGAAATGTGCTTGATACTGAAGGGTTTAATTTGACATTATATTTTCTGCATTTAGTTGATGTCTTATACAGAACAACTTAGAATGAGTAAACAACAGCAGACTAAGCTTTAGTGCCTAGATTACCAGCATTACCAGCAACCAAGCGTAATCGTAGTTTCCACAAGTTCCCCCGGGCCACTGTGAGGGGCTCCTGGACTAATGTTGGAGTGTCATTGCCATATGGCAGAGGAACAGCATTGTGATGTATAGGCGTTGGCTGGCCAGCTCAGTTTAAACCATGTAGCCATATTCATTATGCAGGAATACAATTAAGTAAAGACGTTCATGGACCCCATTCATATTTCAGCCTCTCCATTATCTCCTGTTAAAAATGGTCCTTGCTGATTGAGATGATAGAGAATGGGAAAAGAAATTGAGTTTTGTGTAATTTGAAACCGTTTGATATATTTGCTGCCATCTTTCCTTTCCTTGATAAAGTCAGCAGTCTTTCAAGCTTTCTTAAATCAAACACATGGATAAGTTGTTATATATTACACGACCTCTCTCACAAGTGCTTTGAGACAGAGGGAGACTGAAATCACTCATGTCATGATTCTGTAACTTTTTATTACTAGTGCACTCAAACTAACGAACCGTGGGATGATATCAAAGGGAGGCAGTGTTGCCTTGTGTGTCAATGTGGAACGTCATCTGTGTCGTCTATTTTTCTGCCATTCTGCATTGGCTGAAACTGTTGCTGACCTCAGAATGAATTGAAAAATCGGCCCAAAAGACGGCAGCCATTTACTCACAACATTGAGTATTGTTTTATTTGATAGTCAGATGGTTCTTTGGCCCGAGAGTAGTGTTACAACTAGAGTGTATGATTTAGTTTTTTGACAATTGCTACACCAACATCTGCAGAATTTAGGCACTGGTAAATGAATGCATAAAAATGCAGTCAATCCATATAGTTGTTTTTTTCAGCATGGAACTCATTTAGCATTAAACAGTTGATTGGTTGTATTTGGGCAGTGTGAACTAAATGAACCAAATGCAACAAAGGAAACCTTTCCTCTATGGTTGAAAGAAAACACACTGGATGTGATCGCACCTTTAGAGAAACCCATCCAGAACCAGAGGTATTGAATTATTCTCACGCCTGGTGTTCCTTCAAAAGGTTCCTTGAGTAACTGAACTCTTACCTGCTCACTCATTATACGTTGCTGTGGATAAGAGTGACAGCAAATGGCAAATTTATCTCTTGATAATGTTGTGTGTTGACACATAGTTCTGAGTGGAGCTTCAAAAAGGACAGAGGTGTGAAAACCGGGTCTGTCTTTCTGCCTAATTGGCAGATGAACTCTGAGCGCCCACACAATCAGCAGCTGGGCCCGGTGACGCCATTCAATTTAGCTGGGTATTAAAGAATCCCTCGGCTGAAACTACATAAATTATACATAATGAAATCCAATTAACATTTTTACTCTGACAATTAAATCCATTAAAGAGCCAGAGGGAGAGGAGAGGAGGTGGGCGGGTAGGAGACAGCTAGCTACCTTTAATGTTCACCAATGACTGTCTGCTCAAATGTTTACAGACCAATTAGCGCTGGCAGACCGACTCTCAATCAAACCAAATGCGTTTGCATGGAATATTAATTGGAATGTAATGGAGGGAGTGGTGAATGTTGTCTTTTGAGCCTCCGGGCAAATAAGGCCACATAGATGTGGAAAATACATAACGGAAGTGTCATTGTGATGTTGCTCACATTTACTTTGGCATTTTACAATTCTGCAAATTTAGATGTTTTCACGCAATGAAGGAGGTGAATCCTAAATGAGGATTTTGCTGTGCAATTTTAGTTATAGAAATGGTAAGTTGGTACTAATGCTGAGTTATTAAAGGTTGTTTTTTTGATCAGGGGTGGTGGTGGCCTACAGGTTGGAGAGGGTGGACTTGTGTGCAAAAGGTTGCCTGTTCAAATCCCCTGAGCTGAGAAAAGCTTTGTGGAGAAAGTGAGAGTGAGAAGCACCCCCCTTTCTTTAACAACCCCTGTCTTATGTGCTCTTGAGCAAGGCATTTATCACCCATTTTTCCAGTGAAGCTCCCAGGCATCGATTGGCCTCATTTATCAATATGTTCGTGAATTTGTGTGTACGAACTAAAAACTTCATGAGCCGCATTCATCAAACGCTCCCAAACCGATGGGCACATCGGTGCCATAGTGGAGATGGCCTCAGGTATTGATTGATCAGATGGGGACAGTGACATCATACCCAGCGCTGAAGCTATTCGCCGGCCAACAGGCTGAAGGGAACAGACCTCGTCGGACTGTGGTTGACCGATGGGAAAAAATCTTCTATCTTATCCTATTTGGGCCTTTTAGCCTCTTAAATAGTCACAGGGTAAAAATAACATTGATCAATGATTAATTCAACAAACTAATGAGAGTTTATTTAAAATATTGCTTTCTTTATGCCTTTTATGCTATGTAATAATTTGAGGAAAAAGTAGGCATAGGTTCAAAGCAGCCCATTTACCTTCCACTTTCATCAATACAAGTGAAAGACGTTTACACGTTCTCTGAGTTAGGTGTACATTTTGTTCGGACGTACAAACAATTCAGACGTGCGAAAACGTCGATAAATGGCGATGCTCATGTGTAAGAAATCTGTTCGGAAATCGCTTGCAAAGTGAGACCCAATATGTGTAACACTGTAAGAACATGAAGCAGGATGTTGCTGAACGTGATCCGTCGACTTTCACTGGATAAAGAAAGGGAAGAGAAGTTCAAGAACAACAACACTGGCCTCAAGCATAATTTTGGCCTGTACTGCGAGGCCATGTTTCTTTCTGTCTCGGTCGATATTGGCGAGGCCCTGCTGTGGCTGCTGTCCCTCTGCACCTATCTGATCTCACCAACGCCGCTGTCAATCTCGCTGCCGCCGCCGCCGCCTGGCCTCCGGTGAACAACAACTATCTTCTCCAATTTAAGTTGACAGATAAAGCAAGAAGGATGAGATGGAGAGATGAGAAAAGAGAAAGAGGGATATGTATTTACTGTATACACAAAGAAGGGAAGACAAAATAACAGGCTATAAAGGAGAAAGGCAGCGAGGGAAGAGGTGCAGTGATTTGTGTGTTCCGGTCTGCCAGCGGCCTCTGGCTATCTCCCTCCATCAGGTCAGCTACATCTTTCTGATTACATCTGCTAAAAGCTACCAGTTTATTTACCGTCTACATCAGCAGAACAGATATGGTTCCAGATATGGATACTACAGGAGTCGGTGTCGCTTATCTTGGCTCTCCGGCGGGGAAAGGAAGGAAGGAAGGAGGCGGGTAACGAAGGATGCGGAGGTGCTTTCGGCGTCCGTAAAGGAATTAACATTCATTGAGCGGACTTGCAAACAAAAGTTCATAATTGAAGGAAAAAAACATGTTCCCATTACTGGGATGAATGGATCAGGGGGGAGAAATCGATTAATGAACTATGAAACCAGATGAACCCACATGATTACTGCTCTTTCTGTCCACATCGGGCGTGTTACACCCAGACACCTTCAACGCCGCCTGCCGGCTCGCTCTCTCTTCCACCAGCTGAATAGGTTTCTCATGA
>OMOT01052787.1:0-13675 GCA_900312575.1 Acanthochaenus luetkenii
TATATACATTTGCATAAATTACAAATTTAATAGAAATGTACTTCGATATATATATATATATCGATATATATATTTATGCAAATGTGATTTAAAACACAATTTAGTCAACATTTACATACAAGTTCTGAATTTCTAAGAGTTGTTTGGGTTTCAAATCATTTTCTTTAATAGTGTTTGAACTGAACATAATAATAACAGTAATTCCTTGAACCTGTGGACAATTTTATTTTTTATTGCATACCACTCAAGAGGGGGTTACTCATATACTATACATTGTCATAGCAGATATTATATTGCTTTTCCTCTTCATGGCTCTGTCACATACAGTAGATACATATCTGAAATAAATTCTGACCCATATATACAAAAAAAAGTTATAGCCCTATTCATCGTTCCCCATAAAACACCTTGTTCATCGAAATCATTTATTTTGCGTGATCTCTCACCACCACGATGGATTTCTGGTACAGTTTGGTGTTATTATAAACACACTAAAATATTCTGTCACTGTGTGCGGGGAAATACTGTACGTTGAGTCGGACAGATGATCTATATGGAACATTGCTTTCTTCCCAGAGCCTCCGTTACCGAGAGAGGTGCTATAAAATTGCAGCCGTGCAGAATGTGGGAAAGTGAACGGACGATTGAAAGTTGAAAACCAAAAAAAAACGTGTTTTGTCGAAAGTCATTTATGTCCATTTAGATTTTCCAGAATAATATATAGAGGGAATGCATTATTCTCTAGCGGGAAATGGCCTCCTTGTTCGAGAACAACACTGAATGGAGCAAATGCGGCTATTTTTATGGTGTTTTATCCGGGGAGGCGGGGAGTGGGGGCGCACTCAGGAGCCGGCGGTATTGTCTAAGGGACGGCTGATCTGTATGCTTTACCGCCAAGAGAAGCCACTTACTCCATCATCGCGGAAATCCCTGCAGTGCAAACTTCTCTTGTACATTCACAGAGTCTGAGTTCAGCCCTGTATCCTACCTGTCAAGTCCGAGAGCTAAACATGTCCATCTTACCGCATC
This sequence comes from Acanthochaenus luetkenii, assembly GCA_900312575.1. NCBI lineage: Eukaryota > Metazoa > Chordata > Actinopteri > Beryciformes > Stephanoberycidae > Acanthochaenus > Acanthochaenus luetkenii. Next base: position 1,030 of record OMOT01052787.1, read on the forward strand.
TGGCAGAGAGATACACAGGAGAGGTGTGCTGCTCTGTCTCGACTTACTGCTCCGCTTTACTTTATTACGTGGTACTTTCAGTGGATACAATGGTTTTTACTTCGGTGAAACGTCAATCCAAACAACGGTGTCAATAGTGCATTGATTAGTTGGATGTTGAAGGAATAGTACAGAGTGGACTTGCAGATAGATCTACATCTTTGTGGATCCTTTAGAAACGCTTCAGTGATTATTTCTGCATTTGGAAAGAAAGGTTTATTGCGGTTCGTTATGGTCTTGGTCTTGAATACGACTTGATTTGCTCTGGTCTCGGTCTTGACGTGGCCTCGACTACCGTTCGACCTGGTCTTGAATTGGACTCGACTGAGGTGGACTTGTCTACAGCCCTGCCAGGTAGGCCGACATCTTACTTTTTAGGGAGCATTTGATAAAGATATCCCTTTAGTGTCTCGTATATGCTGTGTCAGAAGCGCAGTGCATTTTTGAGAGGGAATCAATACTTATGAAAGATTAGCCTCGTCACACCTCCTGTAGCTGCAGTGAGCTCCTGCACAGAGCTGCAGTGGTAAGTGGCAAGACGCCGGCTGCCATTTTGACGTGGCGGATTCACCGAGGAGAAAATGCCACATCTCAGAGGTGTGCCGCTGAAGACGAGCGCCGCGATCACCGAGATGAGATGAGCCACGGATCGAGCTGCGTCCGTCCGTCTGTCAAATGGTGATGTCTCAGACTCCGCTGGGTGGCTTTCGATGAAACTTGGAGGAACGATGCATGTTCTCATTTCATCCCCCCCACCAAAAAAATAATAAAATAACACCAAGTGACCCAATGGGGGCGCTATAAGTAAAGGCCACATTTTTTAACTCAAACACTACTGGTCCAATTTTGACTAAACTTGGAGAGTTTTTGCTTTGTGCTCTGGCATTTCATGAATGACAGTGATTGGCCTAATGACGGCGCTATAATTAAAGGTCAAAATGTCAAACCTGGAAAGGCCATAACTGCTACACCACTTAGCAGATTTAGATCAAACGTGGAGGGATGATGCATCTTATTATCAGGGTTGCCTGCGTCATTCGCCGGGGACGACGTGTTTACCTGTAATGTTTGTGATCGAGGAATTGTAGCGTATTCTAAATATCTCAAATGCAAAATGTCAATATGTGACAGTGCCGTGTGGCAATACACACTTGATAACCCCGACGACATCCAAAACAAGGTTTCTGAATGGGCGCTCACTCTACGTTATGCTACAATAAACGACGACATAAAGCCTCGTGTGTGAGTAGCTGAATTGCAAAAGCAAAATGGCTGTATGCCGTAGTCTATTTTCGACGCAGCAGCAGAGACCGAGTCCTGTAAATTCCAATTTTGGACGAGAGCACAGCGAGCTGAATAATCCTGCACTGAGCATTTCATGGATGACCTTTCCAGTCTTCAGCATGAGAGGCGGTAATGCGGAAGGCAGATGGAAGAGAGAACGATATGGGTTCAGAGGGGGCTGAGCAACGCCCTGTGGCTTCTGCTCCTGTTAGGGCGGCGTGAATGTCCAATGGCCTTTTAATAAATCACGAGGGAGATGTGCTTAATTTGATAATGATCACATCAATATTTGACAGCGCCCTGTCACTGAAATCCAGTCCGCCGTAAAGGTTCCTCAGCAGCGCTTTGAAAAGTCGTTCAGAGCGGCCGAGCCAGATGGAAATCTGAATGGTGAGGAGAAGTTAAGCTTCTCTGCAGGACGTCAGGGTGCGTGCTGTGTTCATCTTGATAAACGCTGGACGTCTATATTAAAATGTCAAAAGTGTATCCGAGATAAGAGCCACATTATATACGGCAGATTATGACACTTTGTTGTATAAAAACACCGTCTATTTCCCCTTTTCTTCTCTTCCGCTGACTTGGAATGATCTTTTTTCACCTTTAGACCTTAGAAAATCTTCCTCTCCGGCGACTGCGGAAAACAAAGACAAGTCCATGCAGTGAAATAAGGTTGTCTGGCTCCAGACTTTGACAAGGTGACTCATGAAGGGGTGTTACAGAATAGAGAGCAAGACATGCCGTGAAAGTCTGGAAACTCAATCCCCCTCTGCTCTCGCGGTGAGGGATGTGCCGCGGTGGACCATCCGTCTGCGTTGCGAGCTCGTAAAGATGTCATTTACCCAAATCAAAGACAAGAAGGAGCCTGTTTTACTCGCTGGCAGTCGGAAGGTCTTGGCGAGTGCACGTCTGTCACAAAACCTATGAAGTGAGCAACAGGCTAACAGATAGAGAGATCGCGGATGAAGTGAAGTCACCAAATCACTCACTCACCAGGAGCCGTTAAATGATGCCTTCCTGTGAATCCTCCCCCTCCCCCTCGCCCCGGAGTCTCTCATTATGTCCTGTAGAGTCCTTTATGATCTCAGGCATGTTTCCCATGATGCCCCATCTGTCTGTCCCGCTGTGACAGCTCCATCACTCACCTCTGACTGCCGGTATCTCTACATCAAAACAATGCAATGCCGTGAATTAGTATGTCCTTCACCTTGGGTAGAACCCGGTCATTACTTTACTCAGACGCAGGAGAAAAAAACATATGATTTAGCAGATGTTACAGGAAGTGCCACATCGGGATGTCCTCAAAGGCTATAGGCGCCATAGCGTGTGGTGCTTATAAGGTGCCGGCCTCTTTTTCTTTGCGCACCAAGACTGATGTCGAACTCGCAAGACAGATTCCATTTCTTTGAACTAAGGGGACAATTCTGAACAATACACGTCCAACCATTTGGTTAAAACGAGTCTGGAATCGAGCGGCGTGTCTTTAAGCGCCTCTCTCTCCCTGTGTGCCTACTGTATGTGCGCCGAACCAACAGCTGCTATAAAGGGGAACGCTACTTTCTTTGACTTGCACTCAAAGTTGCACTGACAAAGGGGAACCAGAGTTCATGGTGCTCTTACAAAGACCTCCTCACCCTTACGGTGCTTTTCCCTTGTCAAACTACTTCCTGTTTGTAGACGTGTCTCCTCCATGTCACCCTTTTGCTGTGGGGAAACATATTTCTGCACGGAGCACGTTCTTGGCTTTTTAAGACATCAGGCTCGTTTCATGACATTTCGTGAGACCGACCGGGTTGTAAAACGTGAGCATCGATCCCACAGACACATGCACACACAGACACGCCTGCACACACTCATGCACATGCACACACAGATGCACACGGCTGCATACAGCTGCGCACAGCAATCAAGACATCACACCTCCTTCCTTGACGATTCCTGATGACCTTGGTGCGTTCGGCTCGCCAACACAAACCGTTGTAAAAGCCCTTGCTGCTGAGTGAGAGAGAGCTGCGTGTCCTGCGTTGTACGGATCGATAGCGGGCCCCGGTGAAGTGCGCCTCCTTTATAGCTGCTGAACCTGAGCTAGAAGGGTTAAAGGAATGAGGGAGAGCAAGGGCAGGCCTGAACGCACAGAGAATGCCTGATGAGGAGGAGCAGGGTATGGAGGAAGACCAAGGCCGGTCCACGAAGGCGGCAGACAGTCTCTGCTCGCTCAGGTTCTGGGAGCAGAATAGACAAACGCATATCAAAACAGCCCATGAGATAGATGGCAGCAAAAAGAGCGATAATGTTCAAGGAAATCTTCGAGGATGGTTTAAAAGGAAGAGAGGAAGTAGGAGGCAGGAGGCAAGGGAGGAGGAATGAAAAGGGAGCTGCATTAACATTTCTGCTGTGTTTGTTGTGGAAAATAGGCGAGGCCTTTCATACGGGACTTAAAAGAAGAATTCAGACTGCTAGACAAAAACAAAATACAAAAAACCACAAGTAAAAAAAAAGGGAGGAATATTGTTTGGTAGAGATGACTTGGGTTGGATTGGATGAAAAACATGCTCTCTTTTAGAAAATGCAGACAAAAAAAACATCAAAATGTGAAACAATTGTGAAACCAACAAGTTTGTATTGGACCGATGCAAATAAAAAGACAAGGCCAAATCTAGATTTCATGTGTTTTAAAAGCTTCACTGAGGTCAGTCTGCACGTCTTCGATGTGCTTTCATAGGGCCGGCCATGGTGAACAGCCAGGCCCGGGACAGTTTGGGTCACATGTGGGTGTTTTGTTGGGAAGAGCCAAGAGCTGTGTGGCTGCGACCGGGTGGCTGGCTGGGATCTGCTGCCTGCTGTGGAAAAGCCAAATCATTGCTGCAGAAAACATTAATATTGGCCAAGAGCCGACTTTCACGTGATGTTGTTTGCGTGCTTCTCCGGAAAAGACAATGGCCATTGCCAGAGAGCAATACATGCCTATAAATAAGACAGGATGCACTGAAGGTAATATTGACGAGGGAAGAGGCGGTGTAGGAGTGCATTAGTCTTATAAAAAATGAAGGCAGGCGTTACTGGTCAGGATACTCCCAGGTTGAGAAAACAATCGGTGACTGTTATGCTGAACTGCATCGGAGACAACGCACGCGAAGCCAGTGACCCGGACGGAAACAAAGCTCTTTTCTTAGGAGTTGTTAATGGAAAACACTGACTCAGTTGGGAACACATTTTCGAAAGACTTTTTTCCCCATCGGCAGCCTCTAAGACAGGCGCCGGTTATATTTGGTGCAAAGGTTATATCAAAATTCATTGGCGTGTGGAAGATTGCAATCAAGAGTAGCAACTTTGATTGGAAATGTCTCTCTCATTATAATCAATCATCCAGATGCTCGAAATTGCCAAATGAGACCTTTCGCAATGCGATCAGTGCTGTTTGTCAAAGGGACGCGGGGGATCTGAACGAAGAGAAGACGGAGACTTAAGTCGTACAGTCACACACGTCTCTTTCACATTTCCAAAAATAAACCGTTCTCTACTAAATCTTTGGTAGAGCGTCACGTGTGAGTCATGAGTGATGGACCATCTGAAAATATGCTTTTATTTTGCTCCGTGTCAAACACTGGCACAGATTTAAAAGAACGCCCTCTGGATTACAGGAATCTGTGGTAGCTGAAAGCAAACAGATGTCCTCTTAACTGTACGCAATGGATATTGGAAAATGGATAGTGCCCTAGACTCACGCACGTGGCGTGTTAAGTAAAATGAGAAACGATACATTCCCACTCGTACCCACTATATTGACATTTTCAATTGAAGCGTTTAGCGGACACTTTTATCCAGGGCGATTTGGTGCAACAGTAGAATAAGATTCCCACGTTACAAGCGTCCAATAGTAAGGAGTGCAAAGGTCAGAGCCATAGGTGAGTGCGCGTTAATGACCCAATAAAGCGGCAAATACAATAAAGTGGCCAAGAGTATGGAAGCCGTGTCAACAATCGATGGTAAAAGTGGTATATTCTGTGTCAATAATTAGCACGCTTGTATGTTTCCATTCTTACTCTTTGTTTATTTATTTTAGTTGCCACGGATATACTGTACAATAACTTGTGCTAGTGAATTATATGTATTATTATATTTATTTATTACATGCCTGATGCACGTCCGTTTAATTCTTCATCCTCTGCAGCAAGTCTCTTTGTGCCACTAATAATAATTTAAAAATAAATAATAATAATACTTTTGTTGCAGAGTTCATAGCACTTCACTGCACAACAAGTCATTTTTACAACTTCCGAACTCATAATTAGGAGGGCAGCGTTATACCACCTCTGTTTACTGTTCTACTTCAGATTCTATTAAAGTCGGCTCTATCTTTATTTTGTCCAGCATGTGTGTATATTGTGGGGCGTATGTGCAGGTTGGTTGTGGTGAGCCAGTCTGGGTCATAAATCCAGGGCCATTTTTAAATCCCAGTCCACCCCTGGTCAGAACCACAACATCCTGACATTTTTATTTATTTTTTCACACAAGAAAGAAACAAAAGGAGAGTTTGTGTGAATGAATATCACTCAGGATGAAGAGGGGGATGCTTAAGAGATGGGTTTTCAGGTTAGGGAGATAAGGGAGCGCCTGGGTTCATTTCATGGAGATGGCACCATCTCATTACTCGGATCATATTTGTTATGGTATGCAAATTGAACCTCCTTCCTGTGAGTGGTTAATTATATCCTGTGAATTCTACTCAAACTATTCAAACAGCTTCACAAATACTGTCAGAAATGATTATCTCTGTGTCTAATCAAAGTGCTTCTCTAGATGTTTTTTATTTGTTCCAATGGGCATGACAGCCAATCAAAAGACAGAGGAAGAAACACATATTCACATTTTCACATCACAACACCCTAATCACAGAGACATGACTATTTATACTTTAGGATTAAACCAATTAATTTCTATGCAAACTTTGAACGAGTTACAATTTAATTGAACTTAATCAAGAATCCTGAATAATAATGAGAAAACACACCAGGAACAATACTGTACATAATAGTAACATCTTGTCTTTCCCCTTACGTCTTGTAATTGCAGTAGGATGCTCTCATAATACTTTTTTCCCCCCATAATCCCTTTATTCGTCTTGTGGTACTGGCCATTTCCTGTCTGTTTCACCAAACGCTACATTACATTAAACCAATAGCTGCCATAATTACATTACACAAACGCATATTGCTTTGGAAATGCGAGTTTGAGGTTTCCGGGAACCCTGATAAAACCACACATTCGGGATTGTACTAAATGCATCAGCCACTCCGTGCTCTGGACAATGTTTAGCGAGCAGCTGGTTGACAGCTTTTAATTTAACGTCTGTCGTCTCAACAGACTTTCTCTGCTAGCCACATTTACCGTATATATATATATATGGCTGCTGCATATATTTTGTGTGTATACTGTGCGTGTGAAAAAACTACAAATCCCCAGGAGGTTGTTTCATTCTTCACACCTCGGCATAACAAACTGTCTCTTTTATTGTTATTTATGACACCGAGGTCTCAGGTATCATTACGCTGAGGAGAACAACAGGATTCAGTAGGTGAGTCCGCGTTGAGCAGCACGTCAGTGTTTGCTAATAGAGACAAGGGGTTTACAAAGAAGTGAGGGCTGCTACTGCAAATGATGGCATAGTTATCGCAGGAAGAAATGACTGCAGGCAGAATCTTCAGAATATGCTTACTTAAGGTTTTCCTTTTGTATAACTTGGCAGACGGCAAGACGGTTGCACAATTGTGTGGCTGGAGTGAAAGCAAGCAGACCTTTTCCACGCAGGCACCAATTACTAAGCTGGACTTTGTAGGTTTGGGCAGTTCTGGTCTCATGTGAACGGTGAATTTCAAGAGGGAATTAAGCTTAAATAAAACTTTTTCCAATCTCTTTTTTATTTTCTTATTTTTTTGGCCAAAGCACCCCACGTGTACATCCAGATGTACGTGAGTAATGATTGTTTATTTGTAGAGCAAGAGGAAGTGGTTAATTATGCTGTCAGCCTCTTCCTACAGAAATTGATGAACTGCATCCATGTTTTGATATAGTGCTCAAAAATGAAACCCCAGTTAATCACACGCCAAGTGGCGTGTTCACAGTCTGTCTGCCTCGCTAGTGACATGAACTAATATACGGCTTACAGTAACGATGATCTCCTCCACATCTTCAACCAGAGATAAACATTATTCACAGTGAGATCTGAAGGCAACTCACAGCCTTTCAACAGAAATGTTCGTCTAATGGGGTTCAACCGATGTGGATTGTTGGCCGTTTAGTGCCAAAAACTACAAATATCCAGTGTTTCCCCCAGAAATGTTGTTCTTGTCAGGGTGGACAAGCCTCTGACACAGTAGACCATCATGTGACACTAAAACTCTCCACTCCAACCCAGACAAAAGAGATTATTTTAACATCTATTCAAAGGTAGGATAAACTGAAGAATTAATTTACAAAACATATCAACTAAATGAATAAATAAAATCTGCGAAGAATAGATATTTAATTGCAGGTTTAAAAAAAAAAAATCTATCATATCAGCAGTGGACGACATGACTGGCAGATATTGAATATTTCTATAAAAGCCAATATTAGCCCAATATATTGGTCTGAACCTATTATCGTTTAACCTCTTCAGTGTCGGATACGGTGCTTTTGACTTCCGTTAAATCAATTGAATGAATCTGGGCCAGTGTATTGTTCAAATGCCTTTCCTGACACATACATCAGTAACATAGAAATCATGCAGTTTTCGCTAAACAGTTCCTTATCTCCAAAGAAACACATTATTCCACTCCTTTGTTTCGCTTTGCCGTTATTTGACCTGCCACATACTGTCCGGCTTTTTGTATTCACCCTTTTCTAACACAAACATGATCTTGACGCACTAAAAAAAACCTTGCCATTGTTCACAGTGCCCTGTTCCGGACCTTGAAGTCTTGGCACAAAGTCGAGCCTTGTTGTGTGAGACCGGCGTAAGAACACTGCGTTGTTCATTCCTTCTATTTCCTACAGGCGAGCATCTGACGCACGCCGCCTCGCTTTGATCAATATCATGGAAGCTGAAAGTGCATCGGTTATGCAGAATGTCCTCTTTTCCTCGCTGCCTTGCGTTGTAGGGCTTTGGCTGTTTAGTATACAGAAGCTACAGCGAGAACCTGATGCTCCTTAATGCCTCCGCTATTAACAATCGAATCACATTGCAAACACTTCATTAAACAGCCCGAGGCACTGTCATTGTTTAATGACATATCGATGAGTGTGTTCTGTGGACAACAGCCGCGACAGCGCTCTCTCTCTTTTCCCGCTCCTCCCCGGGGAGCGTCATCTGTCACTCCATCTCCTGCTAATCGATGTCTCCCGAGGATGCTGCGGTGGCTCCGCCGGTGACAAGGTGCATTAAAAATGTAGCGCTGTTATCTCCGCTGGGCTATTCATTAATTTTGCATGGTTTTGAGAGGTCGCACGTTTTTTTTTTTCCCTCTCTAAAAACTTGCGGTCTTCTGTAAGCGGGGTACCGTATGTGTCTCGCCATCGCTCCGTTTGGGCATGAGGAACTTAAAGGACATCAAACCTATACGGTATCTACCTGTACTCCGGGACGCTCAAACCCAACGCCATGTAGGCGTATGGATCGTAACGACATGTCATGAATGCGCCACGTGGTTTTCTGGACTGCCGGTTGTGGTCACGAAAACGGCAAACTTCGGAGATTCGACGCATCCACAAGCCGATAGCAGCCCGGGGCGAACACAATGAATGTACCAGTTAGAACCGCAAAAAATGTACATCCATCGCTCCTTTCACCACCTGTCAAGACTTGCACCAGTGCAGACACGCAGCCCGGCCCATCCAGGGAAACGTTGTCATTTCGCTACCTCCGCCGTTAGCCGCCCATCTCTCTGAAAGCCTGTATCATTTAACATGTTTGGGGTAAGAGTTCAAAACAACGCTAATGGCCTCCCTGAGATCCGGGGAAACTTCTGAGTGGGGGGTATCCGTTACACACATCAGCCCCGGCCCTCAGAGGCGTCACACTTCACGTTATTTTGATGCTGCATAAATCACGGCGGCTAGCTGTGACAGGGGCCAGTGGGTGATCTCCTGGGGGTCAAGAGGGTCAAACGCTGGCTTTTGAAGGCAGGCCTGTGCAAGATGTCATATTAGAATTCCTCTCACTTTACCTCACACCGCGACTCCGGGTGAACTTCCTGGCCGAGGGGTCACGGCGTGTTTTTTGTTTTTTTTGCTGCTCTATTTCCATATTGGTTGTGGTTATTCTATATGCTGGTGCTTGATATGTGAATGATTACATGTCAGCGTCTGTTTTATGGTCAGACGTTTGAAAAGAGGCCTGAGAGAAGGAGGTCGCTTTGTGCTAATCGGAGACTGAATGAGGCGGGGGACTTGTCGAGATGTGCGTAATGTCGGCTGGCGGGAGCGGTCACCTGTGCTTGGCCAGACCCCAGAACGGCCTCCTCGCTGCTCCCAGTCTCCCAGCTGTGCCCCGGCCACCCGCAATATTGGAATCATTAACACTCCCAGCATCCATCAGTCTCTCCGCCTGAACGACTACAGATGCTGCCTGCACCTCCTCCAGTGAAGAGGGAGAACAGGTATTGTGCAGGTATAAAAGTGTATGTTAATGACGGCTGCAGATAACTGGCCGAACAAACGCTATGTGACGTCATGTTAAGATATTTCCAGCGCAGCTACAATGGAGTTTGATAGCAGAAAATGTAATTTAAAGCATCAACGGTGTTTGTCCCTCAAAGCGTGAGACTCCATTTTGCACCGGTGTTCAACAGTCATTCAGGGAGAAATCCATCGTAGAAGAGGGGAGAGACCAATTTCTCCACCGACCGTAACCTCAATAGACCAGAATGCAATGCAGCTACAAGACATGTTGCATTGAGCAAGGGGTACAACGCTCCCCCGCTTTCTTGCTCTTACTGTGGTATCAGTATCACAGCTGAATTTCTGAGGTTGCCAACAGTCATTTAAAATATAGGAAATCACAAACTGCAAATGAAAGCGGGCACAACAAAAAACACGTAATCACAAAATATCTAATGGAGTGCATTGAACACCACAGATTGATGATACATAACAGAGTAATAGCATCTGACAATGGATTTTTCCTCCAACAACTTCCATTGAGGCGCCCTTGAGCAAGGCACTTAACCCCCAGCTGCTCCGGTGAAGCGGCTCAACCATCATTAGTACAAGACTGTGATTGCATTGTGCAGCTCCCAAGTGTGAATGTGTGTAACTGTTTGAATGTGAAGCAGGACATTACTGCAAAAGAGCAGAAAGATCTTCTGTGGGTAAATAAAGGAGAAAGACATGAAGTCTGAAGGTGAATCCTAATTCAAATGATTTGCTAGAAGCACAAGTACTTGTATTGCTCTTGAAGTCACAATCTCGTATTTATTTGGCCAGTGAGGCCGCCGAGAGCCGGCATCCTGGTCAGGCTAAGATGGCGAGCTAACCGCCCTGCGCTCCCTAGCGTACACCTCGCAAACGTTCAGTCCCTGGACAACAAGCTCTGTTGAGGGTACAGGAGGGACACCAACACCGAGTGGGAGTTCATGACCAACAACTCTTGGTGTGATCAGGGTGTACAAGACCTTCTGCTCCCCCGACCTGGAGTATCTCACGCTCCTGTGTCGGCCATTCTGGTTATCAAGGGAAGTTACAGCGATTATCATCACGTCTGTTTACGTTCCCCCACAAGCCGACTCTGTCCTGGCACTCGGAGAACTTGTATGAGATCACTGACAACCAAGAAACCACCATCCTGAGGCCGCTTTCATTGTAGTCGGGGACCGTCTGGCAGACGGCAGCTTAGCATCAGGTCCAGAACCAACCGGCTACGGGACGGCTTTTATCACCAGGCCACCAGGCGGCTGAACAACTGACAGCTGCACACCGCACCAGTCTGTTGCCTTCACTCTCCCACACTCAAACTGGTTTAGTAGTAGACTTTATTTATTGCGTCTGCACTTTACTCATATCTAGTCACAACAGAAAATCCTGCATACAATTGCAGATTTGGGATTTATTGTACTTATCTTGTACATTTGTATATTGGATTCTTGTATTTTTATATTGTATATTCCTTATGTCATATATTATGCATCTACTGATGCTGCTCTTACAATATATTACATGATATTTTATTGTGTGTGTGTGATTGTGTGTGCGCATATTTTGAGCACTGCACTGTTGCGGAGTCTTGCACTTTGCTCATCTTTATACCTGTGTAATTGTGACGTGACAATACATTTGATTTGATTTGAAGTCTTTGACTTGAGCATGAAAAATAAGCTTTTGGTAACATTAATAGGGCATCGTGACTCAAACTTCTGCCTTCTATCTTCACGTCATTGTATCCAAACAAAGCCAGGAGCGGGGCGAGCGTGTTTCATCAGCGGCCGGCATATTGCAGTTCTGGGTTGAAGCTTTGAGGAATACAAAAAACATGGCGCTTTGTTGCTTTCGTTCAGCGTTTGCCTTCATCCACACTTCTATGCGAGGAGCTGTGTCTCCTGTCTCCGCAGGGTGTTTTCTTTTTGTGTTTTGTTTCTGCACGTCTTTCACTCTGATTGTTAGAGGTAACGCATCTGCAAGGCCTATGGACAGTGGCACATTTCTGATTAATGTCTTCCTCTGTTTTGAATATAGATAAATGATTAGGGACGACACAGGTTTAGGAAGCCAAGGCTCCCAACAGATGAGTCTTACAGTATGGATTCATCCCACACCAATAAAGTCTCATACACGGTGTTCAGGGTCCCAGTATGCATTATTATTCATGAATCCTTCTTCCTCAGTGTCTTCTCCCCTGTCTGGCCCATTCACTCTTGTGCTCGGGAAATACAGAGAGCGCAATGTACGAGCCTTATGGAACATGGATTAATGCAGTGGCTCAGAAACCAACGTGGTCTGGTTACTAATACCGCGGCAACAAAGGCCAAAACAGGCAGACTACAAATCCAGACAATCGCATCCGAACCGAGACACACGATGAATTAACTGTAATGATGAATTTTAGATGAGTGAAGTTGCTGGATGGCTCCCAAGAATTAACCAAAATTGGCTTTCATCTAAATAAGTCTGAAACGTGTCCAGCTGCTCGGTGAATTCCACCTCTCAGGTTTTCAGATGGAACAATCTCCTCTGCCAGCTCTTAACAGAGTCCAGTTGTGTGTTTGATATAGCATGCTTGAATGTTGTGCCAGATACGTTGGAGAGTGATGGATTATCATCACTAATGTACAGAGGAGGGGGTCAAACCGGAGGG
>OMOT01052788.1:0-12655 GCA_900312575.1 Acanthochaenus luetkenii
CACTGGGGTACACACCTGGGGCACACACCTGGGGTACACACCTGGGGTACACACCTGGGGTACACAGCTGGGGTACACCTGGGGCACACACCTGGGGTACACCTGGGGTACACACCTGGGGTACACCTGGGGTACACACCTGGGGTACACACCTGGGGTACACACCTGGGACACTGGGGAACACAGATGGGGTACACACCTGGGGTACACTGCCCAGAGGAAACCACGGTCGCTGACCGATGGCCACTATTGTGCAAGAGTCAGAGGTTAAATGCCTTGGCTTGAGGGCACTTCAACTCAGGGGACAATGTCTCTTTCAGTGGAAACATTTATCTCTCAGTCACTGACCAGAAAACTCCAACTGGCAACCTTTAGGTCCCACCATTCTGTACTGGTTTTGAGACAGTTTGGTTTGACAGTAAGCATCAGGGAGAATACATTCTCTAAACGTATGGTCTTCCTCCCTCCTGGTCTTCCTCCCCCCTGGTCTTCCTCCCCCCTGGTCTTCCTCCCTCCTGGTCTTCCTCCCCCCTGGTCTTCCTCCCCCCTGGTCTTCCTCCCCCCTGGTCTTCCTCCCTCCTGGTCTTCCTCAGTCATCTACACACCACCATAGAGTGTATGAGAAGCACTGTGTGGCTTTAGTAAAGTTGCACTAATCCATATGATTTGCAGCCTCGCTGTTATAGAGTAGACCGCATAAAGTATTCTGAAAATCCCTTTTGTATTTCAATGAAATAGACCAGAAATAGACTTGTTCAAAATGGTTCAGAAGCTGGTTGGACGCCGTCTACGGTTGAGTATTTAAACTAGATGTGTTAGATTAAAGTGCAAAATATTGCTTGCTAATCTGATATTCTAATAGTTTCTTATCATTTTTAGTGAGTGGCTGTGTGTGAAATGGAGAACTGTTATCTTTGAGTTGCTGCTTCAGTCAACTAATGGAAAATTAAAACCCACAACCACATCAACAAGCGTCCGTTTAATGTTCTCCTATCTTGGAGTGGATGAATAGGCCATGATAACCCACGATGCCCTTTCAGCTTTCCACTTGCCTTTTCGCTCAGCCATGTCAGATACCTTACTGCCGCTCCTTTCCACTCTGCCTCTTTATCTGCAGCACATAGCATTTCTTCACTTGATTGAATGCAGATATAAGAAATTCCTTGGCAGCCACTTGTGCCATTTACTGGACTGGTACATCTGAAGTATACGTTGAAATTATAGTGAGACGAGGCCTGATGTAAAACGATTACCGTGCACAAATATTTGATCGCTTTACTTAGTGAGTCACTTACTTTACCCAATTTCCCCACAGAGATCATTAACATGTCATCTGATCTTGTCTTATTATATATTTTATATAAATATCCCTCGTTGAAGGACCTCACACAACGGCAGGAATCACTCTTGTTGTAATCAGACTTGACTGCAGTTGTTTTCCACCACAGTGGCATATATCTAAAGGCTTCAATATGTAGCTGTACTACAAAGATATACATATTACAATGAACAATATAGGCGAAAACAACTCCTGCAATTTCCTGTTTTCCCCGACATGAGTGCGGTTACATGACCCAAACATCCTACCGTTTATAATATCCCGAACCACTCAGATCTGTCCACACAGCATTTTAATGCACCTGTAAAATGTTTATGATAGTGTAAAGTTCATTTCATGATTGACTTGTGTGTCTCTTTAATGATGCAGCAATAAAACACAGACAGACAGACAGACACACACACACACACACATCATAATGTGGCTTTCAAGAGTGTACAGTATGTGTTCTTCAACGTTTGGTTCACACTCCCCTGGACTTTTGCCGACAACATGATCGCCGCACCTCGTCGCTGACAGCTGCTCGCAAAGCTATGAGAGGTTCGCAACTCATGTGGGCGGAACATGGATTTTGTCTCCATGGAAGATCATTTCAAACCCTGTGATGTCAACATAATCCTGTTCCCGTGGCAACAGCATCCACGGTTGTCGAGCAGCCGGGCAGAGGCATCCGCAGCCGAGGGTCCTGCCAGGTGCTGATGTGAGACACCTGCGTCATCGGACTATAAATAACCCGCCATGTGGCAGCGGTGCATCCTGGGAGCAGAGCCGCTTACTTGAATGTGAAACATTGGGGAATGAGAGAACAATAAAGGGAGATAGGTGTGAGGTCACTTGACATTCTCAGGTTCCCTCATAGCCCTGATGCTTGTGGGTCAGAGAGATGCAACCAGAGGAGTCTATTCTTCTGCTGGGGTCAAGACAATCAGTGGAACAAAAAAGAAAGAAACAAAACAATGGCAGAAAAAAAAGCCAGCTGAAATATATATATATATATATATGTATGTATATTGTATTAATACACTTGCTTGGTATATGATTTTCTATTCCTTCTCTTGTGAACTTAAGTCACTTGCTGATCCTCTGTTCATCCCAAAGTCCACATCCTGCTGGAACCGTGATAAATGACACTGTGAGTCTAGTAGGCGGGGTGAGATAGCCAGTATTTGACCACACCTTAAATAAATGATGTGTAAGACAGGCCCTTAATCCTTTTCTATCCGTGATCAAACACCATGGAACAATGTGCTAGTCCTGAGCACTCAAACAGCTTAACACTTCAAACGAAGGTACAAATCATAATGAATGTGAGGCCACACTACGCGGTCTGTTGTGGTTTAATGGTCTGTGTTTGTGGTCCGGTGTTACTGGACTGATAAAAGGCATCAGACAGTGATTCTTTGTTGATCAAATATCTGTTTATCCGCCGTTGCCTCATGGACCGCTAGAAGAAGAGGAACAATCCAGTGGAACTGGCTTTTGTCAAACAGAGCGACATCGTAAAAGCGTGGCTGAAAATCAATGTTATTCAACAGTGAGCCGTCACCGTGACCAATCGCGTGAAGACAGATAACACATGTTCCCGGTCACACTGGCTGAGCGGCGATGCCCTTTTTACTGGCCTCAGCTGTCATGTTCAAGATCTATAGAGCTCCTGTAATATTGCTGAACTACTTCCTCAAAGTACTTCCCTAGTTCGTCATGTCTTTCAGTGCACATCACACTAAAAGGCTGTAATTATGATGTTTATAAAGCTCTAGTGACGGTTGCTGCCCCACCTATTGCTCAGCCGTCCTGTGTGCCTCGAAGGTCCAAGGCTGTAGAACAGGTAGTCTTGATATGTTGTGCTAAAAAGTTATATTGTGTGTCTTGTGCTCTGTTCTGTTTCCCTGTTTGTCTTACAGTATTCTGTCATTCCTTTGATTTGTTGTCCAGGTAGATCTAGTTCAGGCTCATTTTCTGTAAAGTCCTTTGAGACATGTTTGTGATAAAGGGCGATATAAACAAATGAACTTGAAATGAACTTGCGCTGCTGCTATCCCATTGTAGGCCATGCGATTCTGAATTCAAATCTACTACCACTGTGTCTCTTTGTGATTATGCCTTTGATCTTATCAGAGACTTGTTTATCGGAGTACGGTTTGGACTGCCATGGCGACGGGCAATTGGTATTACCTGGCTGAGTTGACCAGCGGGCCTTGACACTGGGGCCTACCTGCGACGGAGAGAATGTGTGATAAGAGGCAAGTTGACTTTCCTGGATTGCTGCAGACGACGAAACGACGGGACAGCGGGACGAGGTTACGCAAGCTGCTGACGTCAGATTCCTCTCACTGCCTGCTTGATTTATTACAGTAGTGCTCGGCGGAACAAATTGGTGTGTGTCCCTTGAAGAAGTAAACGCACCACCACAACACAGTATACATTCGAGTGGTATTATACACCCACTCTCTGCCACACTGTGTAAAACCCTGTCATCTATAGTATAGATGACGAGGCTCTTTTATATGAGCTCCAGTTCATTGTATACACATACTATTGTTTGTAGTTGATCTGAAGCATCATTTGTCGTACTATTGTCACGCTGAAATGAAACCGCAATGACTTAAGTTGCTTCCCTTTCTATTTTTGTTGTTAACCATCCCTGAATTTAGGTGTTGTAATAATACTATATTTCCTGTAGGTTACAAGTAGATGTCAACATTGTCTTTAATAGTGAAGTTATTCCCATCCATCCTGTTGAACGTGTTTACATGTCACAGAATCAGATTTGCTTGCTTGTCTTGTTTCTTATTGATTCTATGTTCTATAATAAAGTTAAGAACTGAACACAGAGCAGTGGCCTTATACTCTGCCATGCAGTATGTGGATCATTCCAGATACAGGCTCTGCGGTTGTACGGTTATGCCATGGCCCGGGCAGCAACTTGGGATAAGAGAGGTTATTGTAAAGTTGCAGATCTCCGAAGGTCAAGGGTCAAATATAGTGTTAGACTGTACATTACATAAGGCTCAGCTCGCTTTTCATCAGGGTGTGAAACATTGATGGAAAACCAAACAAATCAAACATAAAAGCACTCTGACTCACATTGAAGGTGTGTGGAAAGTTGTTGGCATTATAGAATGAGACAAAATGGAAATCAAAAAGTGGCACTGCGTTCTAATTTATGGACCAAAACAAGAACAATAGAAGAACATCTCCTAGCTTCTCTGAGAAGGAACTGAGAGCTGAAGGAGAGACATGGAGGAGATGTCATGCACGAGCATACGTCGACATGGATGTTAGACAATCACTCAGACCTCTGGTGCATGAGGTCCCTTATAGCCAAACTCCCAGCGCAGCACATGCACGCCTCAGCGTGACTTCCTGCTTAAACGGAAGCTCGTGTAGAAGACAGGACTGCATGACCCTGGTAATAAAACACCTCTGCCTCCTAAGTCTGGGACGTCCCAACATGGGCAGCTCCCTTAATTGGAGCCTAACTCACGTTATGCAATTTCCCCACACCCACCCCAATGTGCCAGGAAAAGAAGACTAGCTAGGGTTACTTGAGCAAATGGCCTTTGTCAGAGAAAAAAGAAGAAGAAAAAAGTCCTGTTTTCTTGAAAACGGTTGGCTTGCTGCAATTTCCAATATTGGTGTAAGGAGATGCTTTAATTAATGCTTAACTTTTTACTGTGGGTTCCCAGTCTGGTATTATTATCCACTGACCAAAGGAAAACAACTACAGGGACTTAGAAGCAAGTTGAGGGCGGCGTATCATTGTGTAGATCTTGAATATATGAGACAGCAAATAAAACTAACACAAAATAAATGTGCTCGACAATTTTCTCATGTCACCTCATAACATGTGAATAACACATGTGCCTAGTGTGGCCGTGGCATATTAAAAGCTACCAGGGAAGGAAATGGCCCCCTCCATTCTCTGAAACATTTACCAGAAGTGAGGGGGAGCTTAGCAGTAAGCTCCGATTTCCTTCCCAGAAATCACCTCACCCCTATCCAGTGGCCGAGACAGAAAGTCTTCTGACTGGGGGTAACACATCGGAAAACAATTGTGACAATCCACCCGAGGCCTCTGAGGCTCCGCACAGCAGAGATATGGAGCAGTTCCGTCCGCTATCGGCAGCTTCAGTGGCACTGTCTGTTACGCTCACGACCACACCATCACAGTTCAGCGCGTGGAGGGACACTTTTATCTCTCGACTGTCAAATCAAATTTAACCTTCGTCTGAATGTGACACTGCAGAAACTCTAAAACGAAGAGAGGGCCAGCTGGATGTTCCGAGGTGCAACAGAATCTTTTTAAAAACGTCAAAAGCAAAAAGTGTGCTTAAGAAACGAATATATATTGCAATCATTTCCACATTCACGACATGTGCTACCTTGCGGCCTTTCGAATGAAAACAAACTTGGCTTGTTCGCCATAGTTCAAAAGATTCGCGTGAGTGTTCTGGTTGAGATTCATGCAGCGCTGTAACTGAAAGCAGGCGGTAAACAGACATTGTTGCACACGTGGCCACAGGCTGTTCTGCGTCACATACCGTGGACCTGCTAGCAGCATCCGCGGCTCAAACGGTGTGTTTGCCTGGGTGTACGATTAGGTCAACACGCCGGTCGCCGCTCATCTCGTGGTCTCGAGTCTGTTTCACCTTGCAAAACACTGCGGTCTCCCAACACCAACTCACTACGGTGTTTTACCATAGAATAGATTCTCCCTTGCTCTCCATCTCTATCGTTCTCTCGCTCTCCCTTGGCCCCCCTTCATCCCCCATACGTGGTTTCATAAACACGATAAGTGATATGGAGCGCGCGACCCGTTCTTAACCGGCAAAGATGTGCCGGCCTCCGCTGAGTAAACTGTGGGAACGTGTTTGGTCTTGTCCCTTCAATGACTCAGCATCCAGTATCAATCTGTCTGTCACCATGACCCTCCTCTTCCCTCCGCAGTGGAGGGACACAACCAGAGGCTTATCGCTCACTTTATTGCTTCATAAAGCCGGGCCATGACCGAGTGCCTGAAGTTCAGTGGCCAAGCTATTGCATAACCATCATAGGTACATAACCAAACCCTCTCGCAATGTATGTCATGTATATTCTACAGTTTGGCTACCTCAGGACCCATACACTAATATTATCACTAAAAGAAGAAAAGACATTGTAATCACCTGGTGTACGAGCCACCGTAGGGGTTTAACCATTTAAGGCCAAGGTACATTTTACAGTATAGAGCCACACATGTAAAATAAATCTAGACAAAATCTTTCAAATGTAATTCCACATTGATTCAATTCGTATAAAGATCTCCCTTTGTTTTCTGGCAGAATTCAAATCACCCTGGGCTATAGAGACCTTCTCAATGCCTATGAAATAAAAAAAACAGACATGGGATGCTTAACCTCTATATTTATTGTGAAAAAAACGTGCAGCCTGTTACCCTGATTAAGCCTTTTACAGCCAAAACGCATTGGTTTATCATGTTAAAACTTCTCTGATCTTTTTTCACTTTCCCCCTGATTGATGCTCACTTGATAATCTTTGTTTGATGACTAATAACAGAAGAGGGCTTTATGGTAATCGTGGCACAGTCAAATGTGTATACTGATATGACTTTCTGTTGCAGAGGCCAAAATATCCCCTTTTTGTTTCATCTGACACAGTGGACGTAATCTGTGGCTATGGAAATCCATTGACAGAAGATTCGTGTTTTCTAGCTGTTAAAAAACAGTCTGAGCAAACAAGCAGTGATATGTTATCTGCTGGCATGTCAGCCTGTACATCTTTAATACGATCTGGCAGCAACTAAGGCATTTTTAGTAGTTTGATTGAGTTGGTATGATAATCACTGTTCCGATAAGGCCTGACCCTGTGGTACACTGGTACGCTAATCCAGCTCCATGGCACATGCTCATGTTTCCATGGCGAGCTCTTTCCACATCAACACACAGAGCGCCTACGTTGTTCCATTGCGAGAACATGGGGATATCGCGTCTTTTTACTGTCACTTATCTAATCTGTGCGCTGAAGAAAAAAACAAAAATCACTCGAATACCCAACTACTGCAATTAACTGCTATTAACGATCAACAATCAATAATACGTCTAAAAGTAACTCATTGACCATCGCCCAAGATACCCTGTGTACAATCAGCAAAGTGTATAGACCCACAACTCGCCCACCGACTGTTAGATACTTATCCAGCCTAATCTTTGGACAACTTTTTCAACAAACCTAATACACAAGTCTAACAATCAATAATGCCCAACTGATCCAACAAGGCCTGTAAGCAACAAGAGGCCTTCCAGGTGTTTACTCATACGCTGCCAGGGGCCACCATTCACAAACACTCGACACAAAGATAATGAAATCCACCCACGTTACACCCAGGGGATCGGCCTATACCTAGGAAAACAGTACACACACACACACACACACATTCGTCACATTTTCTTCTATGAGGAGACTTTATCACATGTTTAGGGATGGGCGATACCACTGATTTTCTTTTCAATCCAATACCACGTAATACCGAGGCTAGTATCCCGATTCCCGATACCGATACTTTCAAAAGTCTTCTTGTGTACATAAAAAGGGGAAATCGTTGTGATTTGTACAGTGATACTGAAGTATCGATACTTCCTTTTGAGAACCGATCGTCACATAAAAATACAGATACCAAGTGTTTTCTTTAACCAGTCCTTTTTATATTTATTCTGTATAATTGAATGTGTATCTGATGCTGAGATTTCCCCTTTTTATGTACACAAGAAGACTTTTAAAAGTATTGGTATCGGGATACTAGCCTTCATGTTACTTGGTATGGGATATAAAAGACATTCAGCAGTATTGCCCATCCCTTAAGCTCAGCAAACTGCACGTGTTGGCAGGCGCAGCCTCCTGGCAGCTGGTTCATTCTGCTCAGCACAGGGCTAATTTGGTCCAGCTTCACTGCCCAGTGGAGAGACACACTTTAGCTCTTGAAATCATGACGATGATGCCGACAACGGCCCTGACTGTGAGTCACCTGTTTTGTTTGCTTTTTCACAGGGGGGTACTTCAGTCCTCCTCTGGTTCTGACCAGCTAGTGATGAGGACGAGACTTGTGTGAGTGTGACACACTATGTATATACACATGACAGCAGGCCAAAAGGGTCTCGCTGAAGAGGAAGGAGCATGATGACTCACAGAACGGATGACAGCTGGAGGTAAAATGGTACAGTGGACTATTTCGTCCAAGAGCTGGAATTGACTCGTTTTAAGTGAAAGAGTTAAGTTCGGTTACTGTGTCTTCCTCGTGAGCGCCAAGAAAAGAGCAAAGCCTCAGCCAAGTAAAATGTCACATTAGACACGCATCGAATCAAGTCCCGTCTAGTCTGATTCTATGTAATTACCACATGCCCACTGAAAATAGTGGAACAGAACCTGCTCAACTCAACTCCTCTCCATCCAGTCCACTGTGTGTGTCACTTCGTCTGAAACACATTAGAGAAGAGGCGTCGCAAGTCTCTCAGCAAAACCACTGGCCAAGACATGTGCTTGTAAATGCCACCGCCTCTCTCTGATCTAAGCCTTCCTCTGGAATAACACGATGTCTTCCTGGGCTTATGAATTGAAATACATCGTCTTATTCTCCAAACCAGCTGTAAAGCCGGCCACTGACTGGGTGGCCTGGCCTGGCCTGGTCTGGTCTGGTCTGGTCTGGTCTGGTCTGGTGTCTTTGCCTTACAGGTTGGGGTTAACAAGCGTGATACACTCCATTAAGCGAATAATCACCTTCAACCAGCCAGGAATCAAGCAAGCCACATGTGAACTCTGCTGAGAAAATAAACCCATCAGCTATAGTGGCGACTTGGTAACCTTCACTGGCACAGTCTGTCGAACATCTACACCGTTTTCAAAATCATATTCGGATACTTCTTCTATAGCAAACACATATCCTCTGCTAGTGGATGGGAGGCTGTGGTCAAAATGCAACACCGATGCTGAGGCAGTGATGCTTTAGATGTTTCACTTTGCGAGACGTATAGATATATCTGACCATCTGTTTGACGTGAGGTTAAGATATATGGATTGCTGTACACCGACAATGTCTTTTGATGTCCGATGAGATAACGGATACATAAATATGTCCATTAAGGTTATTATATTTCACACAAAAATAAAAATAAGACTATAAATAGGAATGCAGATACAGTCAAGAAGACACTGCGAAGAGTAAAGAACTCAAGGGTGAAACTACACTGAGACGGTATCACTGCCTCCAAAACTAACTCAATTAACAAAATCCAAAAGACAAATTAGGTTACTTCCCAAACATCCAAAATGTAGCCCTTCTTCCCAACAGACATTTCTATAGGACGTATGGGGTCACCTTGGCATTACATCTATCATATTACACACATTATTATAACATTGCTTCAATAACCATTCAAAAGCATCATGTACAGGAGAAACGTTTTGAAGGGCCTTAAAGCAACATGTCACTTTTCAGCACACAGTAATAACTCAAAAGAGTCAACCTCCAAGTTCAGCCGCCACAGCGATCCGTTGTGATCACTGGCCTTCAGGCTATTCTTCCCTGGTTCTCAATTTCAATAATTACAGGCAAAACAACTTCTTTAAAAGTATAACCCTGGGCACAGAACAAACATCATGTCATCAGCAAAGCCAAGGAAACAATTTACCGCAGTCTGACAGATGATGTTCCATTTTAAATGGCAACCCAAAAAAATCTCTAAGCCACAGTCCACATGACTTAATCTTTTTTGGGGTCAGAGCAGATAGAGGAGAGAGCAGATAGTGAGAGGATATATGGATACTAGTATTACCAAAGTAATAGCTCCTCTTACAAACAGTCCTTTGCCTTTGGCCTTAAATTATCATATATGGCTTATAAGGAAGTAAGAGACCGTGCGGACTGCTAATGGTGTAGAAATGGCTTGTGAACCAAGACGTTGTGGTACATTGGGCAACACCACTTCTCTGTAACTATCTTGACTGAACTGATAACAGTATTGTTTTCGCCAGCATGAAGGAAACAACACACATATATTCTTAACAGTGCAGAGTTGTGGGTCATCTGTGGTCCACACTGTGTGTATCCTATGAACAGACCTCACACAGACCTTTCTCATTACTGGATGTTTGCCCTTGTGAGCACATGTGGGCAACATGTGTCTCTTCATTGCTTCCTTAAGGGAGCTGTCAGTATGACTAGTACAATGTTAATTCATAAAGGGTGAACCCGGCCACTATTCATATATACCGTCGTTTCTTTAACATAGGGCAGTTGGAGATCATTGTGGCTTTGCTGTGCCATTAGTGAGCCCAAGCGCGGTCAAATGTACCTTTTCAGTGTTTATTGTAGAAAACTGTGAAAAAGAAAAAAGAAAGGAAGTGACAAAAGTAAAGTACCAGCACAAGTCAACAAAACTGATCCATTTTTATTGAGCAAGTGTTACAGTTCCACTGTTTTATATATATATGTTACATTCTACAAAATACAAAAAGAGACTTGCTCATACATACAAGCACTGCTTGTAATTGTCTACACATTTTAACTGAGTACCTTAAGTGTCTCGATGCAGATTGATAAACTGACAACCCATTGACTATCACAAAGTAGTTCTTCACAAACTCACAACCTATGTAGCTTATTTCACCACTCAATTATTTTTTCAAGAAAGGTTTTCACGTTACTTAAACGTAGTACTAGAAACGCAGTCTTATATGAATAAGATAGTAGATACTGCCCCCTAGTGGCTCAAAGAATTACTCTCAAGAAAATGTACTCCACCATGAAGGACTAGAGGGTTGAGTTTCATGTCACAACAGGAAAAGGTCAGAGCCAGGGAAATGACACCCTGCCCAGTGTCCTGCCAGTTAGAGGTGTCATCTAACATTTCTAGAACTTTACTCTGCTTGAAGCATGGCATCAACGGCCACATGTCACATCTAGCTTGTGCTGTAATTATCAATACACTCATGACGGGCAACGCACGGTTGACGTGCATTGAGGAATGAAACGTAGATGCCAGCTCATAATTCAAAAATCCTAGTAGATCACATTAATAGAAAACACTGAGTCAGCTATAAATACTGCGGTCCAAAACTCAGTAGGCAGTGGTGAATTTGGTTTGATGTAAATAAAATCCTTGGTTCCAACATCCAACACATAAGATAAAGCAAAACGTGGACATTCAAAAACACATTGATGAAATATGTAAATGTGTCTAATGTGCAGCACATTTCAGTCAGATAGTATCAACAATCAAACATGAATACCTGGACAAATTCACTGAAAGTCTTTTACAAGTACATTCTCTCTGCATCACGTGTTCATAAGCAGTCTCCTACGGTGATTACATACCATATCAAGTCAAAATAAATGAATAGATTAAATTCCCCATTTAGTCTCAACAGTCTCTAATGCACTAGACATATACAACTGATTACAAAATAGTTACAGCAGCAACCTTGACATACACACACATTAAAATCAAACTGCACCATGTCCTCCTCCATCTAACTGTGATTACCCATGCATCTAAAGAGTGGCAGTACATGTTAAACAGGACCCACGTGATCTAGATCCACATGACTGGAAAATGAGAGGACCTCACATGTAAGCTAGCTGAAATGGCTCACTATCCAGAGGACGCCAGGGCGACTGGACTTTCTCTGGACCCTTTGCAGCCACAGACATAAATATACCCAGATTTAAAGATCTTTGAAGTGTTTGCATAAGAGATTAGAAGAAATCTAAATACTGTAAAGGCTGTTTTAGGGTGCTGAAAAGATGTATCAAAAAAGATGTATGAGCTTCAGGCTCTGTGGACGGGGGTGGAGGCATGATTCGGGTGTGTTTAGAAAAAAACATATTGTGCTCGTCAGTGTTACTAAGTTCAACCTCCAACCTGAAGGGCAAGTAGGACATTGCTGATATAACTAATAGAACATAATAACCCTCCAATTAATGCTCCATCAACTCATTATCACAATGACATCCTGAGATGCAAAACGACAAAGCACAGCCATGACCACCACTATGAGAAAGTTTCTTTGCAGCCTAAAACATTGCCCATCCAGTGATACAGTGTGGGTGATTCAACAGGCAGGCCCGCTATGATTCATTTTGTCTTCTTGTGGTTACCGGGTTCGCTCAGGGCAGTGGAATAAAGCCAACGTCGGGTGCGTCCCCTAGGATCAGGGTGGCGTGGCTAAGGGAAGGGGAGGGAGAAGCCAGACGGAAGGCTGGGTTGATGGAGTGCAGCGAAGCCCTCTTGCCGCTTCTGCCGAACGGGGGGCAAGGACTGG
>OMOT01052789.1:0-15824 GCA_900312575.1 Acanthochaenus luetkenii
CTCTCTCCATTTGCTTCAAAGTGTAAACCAGCTTACTGGTATCTGCCTTGAGGTTCTGCCACCAGGTGTTTGTCGCCTCTTTTCCTCTTGCCTTTGGGGATTTCAGTGGTATTTGACAGATTTTCTTTTTATTCTTTGCCACAGATGCAACCTCCTCCACATGTCAATTTTGCTGATCTGGAGGATTCCTCATAGGCATTTGTTGATAAAGCTCAGTGTTTTGTTAATGTTCCCTTTTGCCTGCTACATATACAGTAATAGGACCGACACTACAACTGAAAAGACAAAGCACCCAAACGTCTGTTCTTGAGCTGTGAAATACTACAATACAACTGTAATGTCTGTCTCTCTGGATCCCTATATGTTCATAATCCTGTCAATGATGAGAAGAAAGAGGAACAAGGAATGAGGACGAAGGGAGTCCGATTTTCAGCATCCCTATTGCTGAAATGTTACACTGCACACTACTTAGTTTACTCGTTTACGATTGACAGAATGTTGCAGTTTCATTGGAGTGTGCACTCGCTGCTCGACTGCTTGACCTACTGCTCCTTTGTTCTGCAGGGAGTCAGTCAAAGTCTGACCTGGTGGAAACGGTTTGGTGCGTGTTGCGCAGAGCACAGCTTCTTCACACAATTGAAATTTCTGTTCAGATTTCCCAAAAATGTTTTCAGCCTCCCCTGTCCGCGCTGTAACGGGTGAGGAGAGCCTGTCTGAAACCACTGACTGATCAAACAGGGAGTAACGACTGAGCTGGGTGAGGGAGGAGGGGAGTGGTACGTGCGCTGGCCAAATAGTAACATAGGGAAACCGTCAGCGCTTTGTTGGGACAAATCAGAGGACGGGGAGGTGACAGCTGCGACTAAAGGACGTGATGGGGAACGGACAACTCCGTGGACGATGAACGGATCCACCTGGTATTCTGCACGGCAAGGGAAGTCCCTGCCAGCTGTAGCACTTCCTGTAAGCATGGCAACGTGAGAGATGAACACAACTCAGTGTTTTCATTTAGATGTCTTTCATTTACAAGTCAAAATTCCCTTTTTTGTAACACATTTTCTTTTGATGAAGGTATTGCCTCGTCACGATATTCATATCATCTGCTTAATATTATCTAAACTACTATACCTTTTTTTTTTGTGTTGGTCAAATCAGAGCGGACACCCATGGGTGTCCGTGACAGACATTACAACATAGAAGTCAATAAAGACCTTCTACGTTTTAATTAGAGCTGGATCGTTAATGAGTCGCCTGAACCTGCTCACTCTGAATGAACAACTCCTTTCTCAGAATGTGGCATTGCCTGCCTCTGAGGCCAGTGTGCTAATAGAAAAGTTAATTACATCAGTAGCGTTCATGTGACTGTATGTACTTTGACAGAAGAGATATAATAAAAGGTTACAGCAGTGTGTTCCAGTCCCCTGATACCAGACACATGTTTAATTGCTGTGTCTCGGGTTCCACAGTCAGTCATCTGTGACGATGTAGTACAGTATAGTTAATATATTATAGATAGAAAATCATGAATGGTCAGACAAAAGTTGCAGTTTCGATACGCTTAATATGATGATGTGGCCAGAATGTCGATGAATATGGGCCGCTATACTTGTATTGCTGGTGTGTGATCATCGTTTATTACATACGGTCTGTCAGGATGGCACAGTTGTTAGAGGGTCTGTGCTGTAACAGATAGGTCACAGGTTCAATCGCGGGGCAGCTATACGTCTTCTTGAGGTGTCCTTTCGCAAGACGCCGAACTCCTACTTGCTCACTTACTGTAATCTTGCTTTTATTTCATTTATTTTTTAAACATGTATGACAAACGAGGTATTTTGGGCTCTGCTACATTTACTAACCACCACTCCACTCCACTTACTTACTCAACGTCAGCATCTCACGCCTCATTACACCCATCTCTGGGTCATCATACTGCATACTGCTATCTGCATCAACTTTAACTCTCCCATTCAATACTATGTTAAGGAAAACCCACGGATAACTGAGCATTAAAGTCATTTCGGGCGGAGAAGTTAAAACCAACTCCGTATCAATGTCAGACACGCGAGCGAGGGTTTAACATTGATGCAAGATCCTTGGCAGAAGAACACAGAAGACGGAGTCACATCATGTCTTATTCATCTCTAACCCTCCACAGCTTGACCGCTCTCACCGGAAACTCGGATCCAGACTTTCAGTCGTGCCAAGCTAAAGGTCAGCAGACATCCTGTGGCCATTCCGTTGTCTCTGTCTGAGTCGGCAGAAGGCTCCGGTTAATTGTGTCTTTGGGTCAATGGCGCGGGTGTAGTGTGATTGCTGCTCTATGACGGAATTATACTCAGTAAATAATAAGTAACTGACGGTAAAATATAGTCACGAGTAAATGGTGAAAAATGAACAAGTAATGAATAATGCAGAATGCTAATCAAAACCAATTATATCAATGTCTTCAAACTTAGCGTGAGTATTGTAGCTGACATTATTGTAAGTATTGATTGATGTTGATATCTCTGGGTTGTTCTCATTTAACCGATAATGTTTTCCAACCTGCATCAGGGTGACGTACAGCCACATGAAGTCTCCAACCGCACATTAAGCATTTTGACTGCATACTACGACGGCTGTCCAAATATACAGGGTGTGGACAAAGTATAAAAGCAATATGAAGCAAGTAACGGACTTCCAAAGGTGCCAAATAGTCAGTGACCAAATTGGTATTGATTCTGGTCACAAAAATTGCAAAAATTGTGGCGAGGGGAATAGACTATTCTCAAAACATGGACAAACAGTGGTCGTAAATCGAAGCCTACCAACAGGAATAGATGGATACTTAACAGGGTAGTTGCTTAACACCACAGAATATACTCTGTGACACAGTTTCAACAAAAACGTCATAAAGCAATATCATAAGAATACGCATCAAAACAAAGCTGATCTTTATGGCAAGGGCCGCCATTCAGAAACCACTTGTGTCACAAGGCAACGCACAATGACGTGCAACCTAGTGTAAGGAGCACAAAACCTGGATCCTTGAGCGAGCAATGGATATATGATGTAATATATGATGAGCCTCCTTCATTCCTCAAATAACTGGCTTTCATTCTTGAAGAATGGTTCAGGACAGCACTGTAATGTGGCGGCCCTACACCTTATTAATAAATACTTGATATTAAAATCTCGCTAGGTGTTTAGGTTAGATGTATTTTGTCCACCCCCTGTATTTGGACATTCTTTCGTGGCCATTATACATATTTATATTAAATAAATGTTTGTTCAATATGGCTTAGTACTTTCGTTTGCCCTTTAACCTCTTGTGATGGCGCTGATCCAGTTTCATTGTTTCCAAAATCATTTTATTGCCCTACTCGTATTTAAGTGAGCATGTTTAAAACTTCAGTCAAATTCTATCTTTGTGTATTATTTTACCAAATGCCATCACACGAGTCAATGAAATACGCCAAGCAGTCCGGTATAAATCACTTCTGTACACTCCACTAAAAGCTTGTAGTATATGAACAAATGTAAATATAGGAACAAATGCAGGGGCAGGGAGACAGCTGTTGGTCCACTGCCATTACTGCCATGCTATTAAACAGGGGTACTTTCAGTTTACCTGCAAACATTACAGTCGCACTTCCACCTGCCGCCATATTTCAGATGGTCGACAAGCGCAATCAAAGCCCCGGATAGCAACGAACCTGTGCTGACCTCATTTGCATGACAGGTGTTTGGCATATCACATGCAGAATTAGAGAGAGCTGCATTTTTGTAAATAGTTTGCATTGCTACTATTTGATCTGCACCACAGTGTCATTAAATGTGGCTAAACTTGGCATTCAATGTGAGTTTTGAGATCTGACTCGCGTTTTATGAGATCAGATCATTGCCTTGGCCTGAAAACAGCTATTACGGGTCTCCTTTGGTTGTCTTTATTTAAATATTAGATATATATTTGTTTCTCATTCTCCCTTCTCTCTTTACATTACTTGTATGTGCGTTGCGGCTGGAATTAATCCATGCTACGTTCTAATCACAATCACTGCTGTATTGTACTGTAAGATATATACTAGCTTTAGAGAACAACGTTTAACTCCTCTTCTTTACCAAGCCTTTGTGTGAGTGTACAGTCTAGGGCAGAGAACGAGAGAGACAGATGGGTGGGTATGGAACAGATAGAGGGACATAAACCAAATTAATCATCTCATCATGTGTGATTAATATGGAACTGAACACTATTGGCAGGGTAACACCATGAGCCAGACACCCCATTGGCAGGTCAATATGTTTACAATGATGGATTTGCTCTCACACACGTGTGCACATGCAAACGCACACACACGCGCGCACACACACACACACACATACTTTTTGGGTGAAAAGTTGAGAAGATTATCTTGGAGTCCATCATCGTTGATAAACTGTTAAAAAAAAACAAATCCTGAACAAACAGGGTCTGCTACTTTTCACTTTTCTAAAAGTCCTTCTAAATCTCAGGACGGTAATTTAAAATGATTGACTTTGAATTTTCGACTTAAATTTGACTTTAACATTTCGGTCCAGTAGTAGACACAAAATGCAGACATGCAGAAAGTGGTAAGAATTACACAATATATCCATAATATCAGTGCATGCAGTTGCTGCTATACCGTAAGTCCCACAATCAACACTTGTACTGGACCATCAAAGTCTGTCATTATGGATTTTATGCCAAACAGCTACACAGAACCAGTTATATCCCTAAAGCATCTTCAATCTTGGACCTATGTGCACCAAACTTAAAAATAGCAATTGGTTGAGGATAGAGTTTTGTAATTTACTATTGGAAAAATGTATGCTAAATGTTGTCAAATGACAATTGTAATTTGAATGTCGCAGTTTGTACTGTTCATTGCATTATTCACAATAGAGATCTCAAGTGTCGGATACATACAAAATGTAAATATGCAGTGTTTTACAGAAGATTACAGCAGCATATGAAAATACAGTTACTAGTGGATTTTACAGCAAAACACAGTAATTAATAGCAGTGGGCGAACTGTAATTACCAGTAATTTTGCTGTAATTCTAAGTACAGTTATACTGTAATAATACAGTTATAAGCAGTAATTACAATTACAGTAGGGTATTGTATTTTTGCGATACAGTAAAAATACTGTAAATTAACAGTGCATTACTGGCGAATTTACTGCCAGTAATTTGAACAAAATGAAATAAATTTACAAAAGCATCTCTATGACTTACATGAGAACAGTTTTGGGCGTGCTTTGTTGATACATTGTCAAAATGTAATTGCAGCTTTTACAACTGCATTAGCTTATTAGATATGAATAATATATATCCGTGCCTCATTTAAGTGTAAGATCAACATTAGTTCATGCATTAACTAGCATTAGTTAAGACAACCTCATTGTAGGTGTTACCACCAAAGTGTTCTTAGATACCCTTTACTTATTGTGGGCTATCTGTGTTATAGTAGCCTGAATGAATGGTTGTGATTACAGCCCAAAGAAAGATTAGGCCATTTAAAATTAAAGAAATGACAGCTAAATACATGAATCATTTAAATGTAATGATGTATATTTCACCATTTGTCTATGTCACATAGATGTAATCTAATGTTCGTGCTGTAATGCCGATATGAGACACGAGATCGATTTCAATGAATTAATGGTCTATCTTCGCTCTCATACCACTTGTCGTTCTATTGGCCAATTATCAGTCTACAGTAGGCTTGTCTTTATCATTTGTGCATGACCCTTCTCTCGCACCCTGCAAAACAGGGTTCCCTCCTTCATGGAGCTTGATTTGAATCCTGCGGACAACCATTGTGTAAAATGCGTTCATTACTTTGCTGAAGTTTACTTGCGTGAAGGACAGCACATCAGTAGAACGCCGTCCACAGTAGAGTGATGGCCAGCTCAGTATCTAATGGCCTCTCTGCTCTTTATATCGATAGTACTTCAATAGAGGCCCGTCCTCTCTCTGACAGGACTCAAAATCCACAGGGGAGGAATATAGGGGGGAAACAACGGCGTGTCACCTCATGGCTGGAGAGTAAAAGAGAGAAATGCTTTGTGTTGCTCTCTTTTTCAAACGCACAGGTGTGCTGGCAACCGACTCAAAGTGTGTGTGTATGCGTGTGTGTGTGTATGCGTGTGTGTGTGTGTGCACTTATCCGCTCACCCTTACTGTCCTCTTCTGAGCTGCCCTTGATCACTGAAACGTACTGCATCGTCAAAAAAAACCCAGACACATCAAAACAGAGAGTGTTTGCAAAGTTGTGAGAAACGCTCTCTGGGGATCTGGTGACTTTAGTGTTGTTCAGGGTCCGGTGGAAAAGGGAGTGTTCCACTGCCAGTCTCAAGGAGATAAAGCGTTGGGTTTATCACAGGGATGCACTATGCCGCGGCTTGACGTGTGCCACGGGCTGTACTCAAATCATCTTTTGTGCTCCCAGTGAGGTAAAGGATTCAGGATATATATATATACAGTATATACATGTATATATATATGATTTACAAGAGGCTGCTGGGTCAACATTTACTGCCAAACAGTGTGTTTTTCCTCATTCCTGCGGATAACTGTCCAAACGTTGACAGCGTGATGTCACATCGAGATATTTCCAGTGCAGCGACAATGGAGTTTGATATCTAAACGATCAGCGGTAAATGTCAAGGTTTT
This sequence comes from Acanthochaenus luetkenii, assembly GCA_900312575.1. Lineage (NCBI taxonomy): Eukaryota > Metazoa > Chordata > Actinopteri > Beryciformes > Stephanoberycidae > Acanthochaenus > Acanthochaenus luetkenii. Next base: position 6,679 of record OMOT01052789.1, read on the forward strand.
GGTGTCAGTCCCTCGGAATCAAAGAGCAAAGGTTTCTCTCACCGTTTAGCACCGATGTTCAACAATCAAACAGGGGGAAACCCATAATAGAAGAGGAAGAGACACCAATTTCCCCACCGACAGAACCCGCAATAGACCATAATGCAATGCAGCCTCAAAGACATGTTGCATTTTGAGTAAGGGGTGCGACTAACATTATCTAGACTGGAAAAAAAACGTGCTCTCTTGCACTTACTATGCTAACGCTATCGCTAGTGCTCGCTCCACTTACTTATTTATTTATTTACGATTTATTTGCCAGGGGAAATACACATCAATAGTTTACACTTCAATGTAAATGTGTCAGAGTTAGCTAAGAGGCTCATTTACATCTGTAGTCCCCAGGCAGGTCAACAACATACATATATAACCTGCATGTAAAAGTTCACACCCTTTCTCTGGGTGTTATCGAAAGTAATTCTGGGAAATGTATGAAATCACTAACTGAACAAGGCAGGTTCAGGGAAAGTGGGTACAGCAACCAGGTAAAACATAACACTTCATCACAAAAGAACTCCTGGAAAGCATTGATCAAAACAGACTAATTATATATTACAGTCCCCGGGTGGATTATTTCTTTAACCTGGCGCAATTTCCATTGCATAGGATTTAATTGTAGTGCCATAAAATATAGTCCATGTACAGGAAAAGTCAAATGTCGAAGAACTTGTCATAATGCTACGGTTATTTCCCCCCACTATAAACTCTCTCACATGTCCTCCTCCCAGTCCCAGCCTCCCAGCCTATATGGGTCAACTTGAAAATGTGAAGACTCCTCTGAGTTTTTCATCAGTAAAGTTGAACTCATTAGATCAAACATTGCACCTTAGACCCAGATGTCTCTCTCTAACCTCTCTCACAGAGACTGTTACCAAAGGAGACCTTTGACGTAGTTGCCATTATAATTAGCTCTCTGGCCACCGGCTCTGTTCCATCATGTGGTGCGTTTTTAAAAAACAACCTAGACTCTATAGTGCTTAGCAACTACAGACCCATTTCAAAATTACTTTTCCTATCCAACGTACTTGAAAAGGTAATTTTGTTCCAGCTGGTCCCTTATCTAGAACCTAACACAATTACGGACAAATTCCAGTCAGGTTTCAGGGCGGCTCACAGAACCGAGTCTATGATGGCCTGCTCCTCACTGTTGACTCTGGAAACTGTGTCATTTTGTTTCTCCTTGACCTCGGTGCCCCTTTCGACACAGTAGATCACGCCATTGTTGTTGACCGTCTTGAGCATGGGCTCGGCGTAAAGGGCGCTGCCCCGGAGGGGTTTATCTCATACCTTAAAAACGGAACTTTTTCGGTTAACATAAGCAATTTATCTTGACAAACAGGCAAATCGGTAAACTCCTGTTTCTTTCAGTCACAGGCCATCTCCAAAATAAAACCCTTCCTCTCACACAGTGATCTGGAAAAAGTCATCTATGCACTGATTTCCTCTCGGCTTAATTACTGCAATTCCCTGTATAAATTCCCTGTCCCAGTCGTCCATGTCCCGCCTGCTGGTCCAGAAAGAGAGACCATATCTCCTCCTTGTTGTGGCCTCTCTTCACTGGCTTCCAGTTCATTATATAATTGATTTTAAGGTCCAGCTGTTAGTTTTCAAAGCTCTGAACCAGCTGGCTCTCTCCTATATCGCAGATCTTTTAATCCCCTACACTACCGCCAGGTCTCTTAGGTCATCTGACATGGGTCCCCTCCTGGCCGTCCCACGTTCTAAACACAAACTTGAGGTGACCGAGCTTTCGCAGTTACAGCCCCCTAGACTATGGAATAGCCTTCTCTCTTCCATCCGATTCGCCCCATCTGTCAATTTCTTTCAAGTCTTGGCTTAAAACGTACTTTCACTCACTAGTGTTCAAGTCCTCCTAATGGGTTTTATCCTGCTTATATGTATACGCGTCTCTTTTATGTACTGATCTCTGTATGTCTGCTTTAATTTATTATTTATAATGCTTGTACAGCACTTTGGTCAACTCTGTTGTTTTTAAATAATGAAAGTTGACTTGACTTAATACAGATAAAATGCAGGTACATTTTTCACACTAAGTATCCCCACCAATCAACATTTCCCGTCTCTCGCTTTTACTCTTTTTCATTCTCATTCCATACACCTTTGAAACACCCTTCTAGGTGCTCTAGTTCCCCATGAATAGGAAGAATGGGGTGACCTCCAGGGAAACAAAGGCTGATACACAACAAAGACAGACAGACATACTTCACAAGGAAATCAAAATATGTCTTTCTTTCACACGGCTGATTTTAATCCCTGATCTCCAATGCCGCCTCTCTTTTAAAAATCTTTCTAATAAATCTTTGTTTGCACAAACACTCGCAGCTTTTGTGGGCATCTGAGCATTTGAACAATACATGACAAGCGGACGATCAAAAAGCACAGGGAAAAGTACTGTGCTAAACGGAGTCATTTTCTTTAATATACGGTAAAAGTATGCAAACATTTCTTGCTTAAAGACACGCTGTTCCAAGCCCCACTGAAGCATGTGATAAGTGGACTTTGTAGCGGAATAACTGCACGTGTGTGACAGAAGTCATTTGCTTGCATAAATGGCTAGCTGTCATGTGTGTGTCAACCTGTCTGTCTGTCTGCCTGAACGCTTGTCTGTATAATTTAATTCCATCTGAACTGAAATTTATTTTGGAAACATGCAGCTCCATTTGGCCATTTTGCAATATCCATATTGAGTGAGGCTCTATTCATTCATCCACCCGTTTATTAAGCAATGTAACATTTGTAGGTGGAACATTTGTCTTTTTAGCTCATCACAGATTCACCTGCACAATTTTTCGGACTGTCTGCTGTGATGGGAAGGCATCAGTTTAAAACCTGAGAGAGATAATTAAAAGAATGTGCAATTCCAGTTGCCCACAGTGGGATGAACAACTGTAAAAGCTACGACAAGGTAGGTGTTACCTAACATAGCTAGTGATCTACAGTGCAATGTCACATAATAGTTCAGTAGAGCCCAGCAGTGTGTGTGCATGTGTACAGTACGTGTGTTTGTGTTAATGAAAAGATTGTAACTCCAGCTATAATGCAGGGATGTATAATTTAAAATACAAAAAAAGCAATGGGAAGATGTTCCACTGATGCTTAAAGTGATAAACATGAAAGACTGATTTAAAATACAGATAAAAAGAGAGAGAAGAAAGGGATTCGTTTGAAGTTCAAAGTGTAACTTATTTCAGTAACTGTTATCAGCATGGATTTATTACTATATGAACTTTTTATTTTATTGTGTCATGATGTAGGGCTAAAAGGATCAAACAGCAGGGACAGACAGAAATCTGCAGTCACATTCATTATTATTATTTGTTGTATATCTCTTCCTCACCCTTGTCAAGACTAGTTTGATAGTAATAGTCATAATTAGCAGTAATATACATGTCTCTGAAATACACTGAAATACACATTTAGAGACTTTTAATATATATATAAATATAAATATATACATGTGGCATATAAAAATACTTTACTGTCAAGCTATCCCTTTAACTTAAGCACCAAACTGCTGTACTGAACCCTCTAGATTCCCATCAGATACCAGTGGGAAACATTGCATTGTAAGTCACATTTGACAGGTGGGTTTAAGTGGTTTTGCTCACTTTTTTTTCGCTTCTTTTTGGGCCCACAAGCAGAAATCCAGTTTTAACTCTCAAACCTTATTAATAATCAATAGCATTGTACTAAGCTAATTGCCGATCAAAGCACTGTGAAATAAATTATACTTGTATTTTACTATAGTTTTTATCAATGGCTTTAATCATCTAGATATTTTGTAGCCTACACCACAATTATAGTATCTTTTTACGATTTTCTCATCAAATTATGTATTGATCATTGTAATGCCAAATGTTTTCTGACTACAGTGCCACAATATCCTTACATACCTGGCATACGATATAGTCATCCACATATAATCACCATGCTTTTAGCTCTTCTTAATCACAAAGTCTCTCTAAATCCTGCCTCGGCTAAAAGTTCCTCTCATGTCTTCAGTGTTTACAACATACTGAGATTCCTCCGGTTTCTTTTAGGACACAAGCTAAATCATAGACCTTGATGTCCTATGAGCTGGAGGGCATATTAGGAGCCGCGGGCAATCCAACGCCTTAACTCAAGACAAACGCTGACCAAGTATTTTCTCTCTTAGGTACTAGAATTTAAAATGACTTTATAAGGAGCTCAGTCTCCTAAAACACTTACTAAAAATAAATGTCAACAAATATCATGTATGATCTTTCATACGTTCAGTTTCATCACTTTATTATTTTGTATTTGTATATTTTGTGAACATTTCCGTATCACATTTATTTAATTGATAATTTATGCTTATTTTTTGACATAAAGACATAAGACATAAAGCGTTTATTATTATAGTTGATTATTCTAACAACAGGTAAAAGCGCTTTGAAACAAAGCTGAAAAGATTCATGAGCTTTTGCAGTGAATAAAACACCCTATTTTTAACCCAGTAATTTCCAAGTCAATAGCATGCCTGCCTCTCAGCAAGGTGAGCCATCATACAAAGTAAAGAGGCCTCGGGTGCTCCAAGGTTGACGTTGAATTGGAACATATATTGCAGTATTTTAAAAGTCACTTAAACGCTCCATCCCTGCGGGTGCACTGAAAACAGTATGAGTCCAGGCTTTTCAAAGCCAGAAAGCACTTCACTGGGATGCGGTGCACAGGAAGTGTGTTCGGTGCGGCCGTCAGACAGAAGGTAGTGAGATAATGTGGGTACATGGCGTATTGGTTGGCTAATTCTCTGCTCTTCCTCTGGCACCATTAGATCTATCTTAACTTAATAGGAGATGCATGTGAGTCTCTGGCATAATGCTTAGAACAATTATAGTGGCTTGAATCAGTACAAAACAATTATATTAGAGGACTTAGGTGCGCATTTGAAATAACATGAATTAATCAGTACATGGACAGCACTGGTACAATCAAAATGTGATCTTTACTACATTGATTTGATCATTGCCGGTATTGCGGCAACATAAAAGCCAGCCAGCCACGTCACTCATTGCCATTCACTAGGCTTTTTATACAACTTTTTATAGAAGCGTTTTTTCTTACTACGTATAGAGGAACATCAGACTCCCTCCACAGGTCGTATGTACAACCTACAAGGTTTCCTTCCATGTTGATATTGCCCCAATTCTAAAATAACAAATCTATTCATGAGCATCGGTTACTCAAAGCCAGTACAATATCAACACATTTGTTATATGCGATTTAAATGTTACGCATTATTGAACAGCTACATGCAAAACCACAAAGAGGCAGAAATGTGGACATCCTGCTGAGAACTGAGAGCTGAACCTCAGGGCCTTAATGAAAAATTGTCCTTAAAACTTAAAAACGAGATTTTCTATAGATAATATGTGATAATATGTATTTTCTTATGTACTGGTTTTGCAATTATGCACATAGGACCTCGATAACGATCTACAGTGGGTTGCTATGGATCATGTGACCGAGGTGTCCATATCATGAGACTATATTTACCTTTAAACAAGGTTCGAGGACTTGAACATGTACTGTAAGACATTAAGGAAGACACAATATCAAAACATTTGTCTGCTGGTATTTGCACTTTTGCACATTTATGGAGAAGAGCATGGATCAAAAAATGTAACACAAAGATTAGTTTTGCCTCTATTTGACTTTTTGATATTTAGTAGTATATACAGCTTACCACCATGGGAAATAAATAAGACATTTGTTCTAGAGATACTAAACTGGCCTTTCTGTGTATTATCTGGTCCCAAAGACATTTGTTTGTGTGTGGCCATGTCATGTGTGTGCATGCATGTGTGTGTGTGTGTGTGTGTATGTGTGTGTGTGTGTGTGTGTGTGTGTGTGTGTGAGTGATTTGATGATTTGGAGGGCAACCCAAGCAGACAGGGATGGCATTTGTTGCATGAGAGGGGGGTTGTTGTATCGCTTCTGTCAGCTACACTGAGGGCCAGGACTGTTGTGGCGCACACACTCACATGTGCACAATCACACACACACACACACACACACACACACACTATGTAAGCTACATTGCCTGTGGCTTTTCAAATGCCCCCCGGGCCTTTCCTGTCCATCTGTGGTGACAGAATGACCACTCTGCCCCCCACAACTCAAGCAGGGCCATGCAGAACCACACACATATAGGAGCGCCACACCAGAAGCCCACAACTTCCCTGCACAGGAAAGCAGCATGAATCTTGTTTGTCTAATTGACAGCATTCCAGACAACCCAAAAAAAGCCTTGTTGCAGTGAACTCTGTGACATTCCTCCCTGCCACGTTTAGCGGGCAAAGCGTATACGTTTTGTATAACTGACACGCTAACTATATCGTTAACTTTTTGCGAAGGGCAGTGCTGACAACATGCTTTGATATATTAATGCTTCTGTTTCCTTTTCATCAGGGAAATCTGCAACAGATGGACAAGTGCAAGTGTGTGCATTTGTGTTTGATTGCAAAAATGAAACAAAAGCAAATATCAGTGTTGTGTGGTATTTTACGAGAGATGCAAAATACTGTGGACATTTCTGTATTTTAGATAAATAGTAGATAAATAAAGCTCATGTTCTTGCCTTGCCGCAAATAATGCCTAATTTAGTACAATCAGACAACATTCAGGAACTAAAAAGGATTCTGCAAGCATATAAATGATTTACCCCACCCTGGACTACTGTTTTTTCACCTGAACATGTGTCAAACATGCTTTATTCTTCACATGAAACCTGAATAATGCTAAAACAAAAAAAATTACAATTAAAAGTCAACTAATTAAAAGGATGTTATGTCACACAAGGTAACTTAAGGTACAGCGAGGCCCACAAACACTGGTACAGGGGAAAACACTGTATTACTGTAATATGGGTATTGCAGCATTAACTTACTGTACATGTGAAAAACAAACTACTGCACTTTTGCATCAAGTATCCATCAGTGCTTCACTAGGGGAATCACCTTAGCACTTTGATAAACATGTCAATCGCCTCAATGAAGCAAAGAGGCTGAGCTTGTTTTTCACCAATTAACCCTGACACACTGTTACTAACAAGCTGTAATTGGTTAATTGCCTTCTTTATTGTCTGAATGAATAATGAGGTATAAAGTCACCTTGTGTAATTGTTCTGCTGTAAAAGTAATTCCAGTGGGACCTCAGAGGACCTCAGCTTTAGGCAGAAAGGACCTTTGTAAAGTGACAATGGCTGTATTGGGAATGACTTAACTCTAAAATGTTTTTGTGTTGTAAAACTTTAAATTGGATGGAGAAAATGCAGGCATACATGTGATTTAAAAAAAGGGCACGTGCACATGTGTCCAAGGTCATATGGGCTAATAGGCTTGGAGAGCACAAGGCAATTATATAAATCTATATCTTGGTCCAGCACTATTGAAAGATAATTGCAGTATATCACGTCTAGCACTATTGAAAGATAATTGCAGTAAAACATATTCAAACATATGCATAGTGGCCATGCAGAAACATTGTGATGCAGTCACCATTCCCATTAGTCCCATCACAGAGCACAATTAGGTATCTGATCTTCGGAGGCAGATACACAGAGACCTGGCTTATAGAGGCATTGCAGTAAAACACAAAATACAATTACATTCAGGACGGACAGCTTGGCAAAGGTGCAGATTTATTCTGAATGGACAGATCAAACTGAAATCTATAAACATGATTCTAAACACTGCAATATACATGAGAATGAATTATTTATGCTGCTGTACAACTTCAATCAAGGAAATGAGATGAGCAAAGTGGGGAGGATTTACATCAAAGCCTCATAATCTGTGCATGTGTGTGTGTGTGTGTATGTGTGTGTGTGTGTGTGTGTGTGTGTGAACGCACATGGGTATCTTTACAAATTCATGCACGCCGTTTGCGTGTTAGTGACCCAAAGAGATTACTGCAAAGAAAATGACATGCTATGAATGTATTAAGCTAATACTGATGTGTGTGTGTGTGTGTGGCACTAAAAAACAACAGGTTTGAACTAATTCTGTGTCATCAACACCTGATTTATCAGAGGCTCTGCCACAGTCAATTATCAGGTGCAGCTGTGCCTCATTTCTGACTGAATGTTGTGTTTTCCACACAGTTTAGAAAATAAGATGTGTAGAATCACCTACTTTTTTCTTCCCATTTAAAAAAATCAGTTTTCTCTATATTTTGCATACAATGTCGTGAAAATATAATTTCCCCCCGTTTTTTTATCTTCTGAATTTCAGCACATTTTTCACATTTAATTTGGTCAAACCTTTTGTGAGTTGTACGGTGTTCGAAAATTAGCTCCACAACATAATCAACATCACATACTATGGCAACTGCAGGCACTGGGTGTCAACGCATCACTATGTCACTGGAACTTTTTGTCTAACAGGAAACCAGTAGAGAAAATGGGCAATCGTGTCTCGCTGATAGGCCTCTGAACACTGGCGCCGCCCAGGGTTGTGTCTTATCTCCTCTACTGTACTCCATATACACAAACAACTGTAGATCACACTCTGAGTCCGTTTTGTTGTACATGTTTGCTGATGACACCACTGTGTCTAATTACCAACAATGATGAATCAGTCTACCGCAGGGAAGTGGAGGAGCTGGTGAGGTGGTGTGCAGATAATGACCTGATACTCAATACCTCAAAAACTAAAGAGCTGGTTGCTGAGAAAGAAAGTAGGCCATCATCTCCCCATCTCCGTCGACGGTCAAGTTGTAGAGAGGGTCTCCTCCGTCCAGTTCCTCTGGACCATTATCCACGAATCCCTATCATGGGATCTTAACACGAGTCAGTAAAGTCCACCAGCGACTCTACTTCCTGCGACAGCTGAACAAGTTGAGAGAGCGGGCTCACTTTTCCCCTTCTTGTCTGGTATGGTCACACAACCACTCAGCATCTAAAATCATTGGTTGTAGTCTTCCCTCACTTGCATACTGGCTTACTACTAATTTCCTCCCACCAGGTAGAAGATACAGAGGCATTAAGTGTAGTGAACATCTCGCTTCATTCAACGGTCACATTTATTTATTCACCTCACATTCTAGTTGTGTAATACACCCCC
>OMOT01052797.1:0-13971 GCA_900312575.1 Acanthochaenus luetkenii
CGCCGCTTCCTCATCTTCTGGGCGGTCCTCAACCTGCTCGCCTTCTTCATCATGGTGGCCGTGTACACTCGCATCTTTGTCTACGTGAGACACCGGAGCCGCCACGCGTCTCGGCGCACCTCGGAGGTGCGGCACAGCCAGACTGTTGTCAACCTGATGAAAACCATCTCCATGGTCCTGGGTGAGAAGTGGTCGGAGGGCATTGTGTAACAAAAAGGGTCACGTTCTTGTTTTGTTTAAATCCACCACGAACCGTACTGGCGCCCAGCGAAAACCACTCGCACCTACGCAGAATGTACAAAGTATCAGGGACGTCTTCCTCATGTGGAGTTTCAGACCCTTTTGCACAATCCACATCTCGGTTGTCTCAAAGCTTAAACACCCGTCTCTAACTCGTCTGCGTCTCTTCATCGACACCTCCTCCTTTGTGACTGGTGCAGATTTAATAAGATAAATCCACGAGGGATAACGCCTCGTCAGTGTGCTTCACTTAAAGAGCAAGTGTCCCTAAGGGACCTCTGAGGTGCTGTAGCTCAGGAAGCGGTCTAGCTTGTTCACCCTCATCATACTGGCGCCCTGCCGTCTCCCACTATCTCCCCTTAAACCAGTTTTTCAACTCCAGCCTGTTTGTTTGTCAGACCTCGTCTGTGTACGATAGACTACAGGATTCCGAGGTTGTGTAATGGAATTGTGTCGCACGCATATTTAAAACCGATCGCTCCTCATTATAACCCATCACACCTTTCTGCGGTTGCTCACAGTTCACTCGTCTTCCAGAGGCAGATTATGTTCCAGACCGGCTGCCAGATAGTCAAAGCAAACGCGAACGACACATTGTGACATTAAGCAATCAAGACACCAATGTTAATCATGGCAACAGACTTCCAGTCGCATCGCATTGTTTTCCGCTTTGTGAGCCGAGTTTACCGACGTCGGTCCATTTCTGCCCTCATTAATAACTCGTCTCCGCAGGGGCCTTTGTGATCTGCTGGACTCCCGGTCTCATGACTCTCTTACTGGACGGGCTGCTGGGTAAAGACAGCCACGCCCACACCTACGAGAAGTTCTGCTTGGTGATAGCCGAGTGCAACTCCCTGGTCAACCCCATCATCTACTGCCTGCGGGACACGGAGATGCGGAGGACGTTCAAGCGGATCCTGTGCTGCCTGTGTAGGCGGGGTGCCGACGAGCAGAGGGAGCCCCCTCCTGTCCAGTTCGACTCGCCGCAGCCGGAGGTACCCTCAGCCACGTCAGGGGGTTTAGCACGAGGGTGGGGGTGCGTTCTTTTCGCTGCAACTCGTGTTAGAACCTGAAAAATGTCAACTTTGCACCACTTCAGCATAGTGAAACAGAGATTGCTTGTTCCAGTAGCCTAGTTAGTTCCGTAGCCTTCGATCTAGAGGAGCAGTGGAAGGTGAAACGACCTGAATCCTGCTCGTTTTCTCTCACGTCAGTCAGTGTGAGTCACTCAGGTCTCCGTTCGTCACAGTGAAGCACATTGGGAAATATTGGATTTAAGAATCATTGGGACAAAATGTCCTACTCCAACTTTTCATTAGAAACCATTCTCGTCTCCAGTCCCGAGATGCTCAATACATTTTGCTTTATGTCTACAGGAAAACATTGGCTGTGTCCAGAAGTCAGAAGACAAGGACATCTGTATGCCACAACACACACATGACAAGGCAGACAGTTGGATAATGCCAGTGGTGTGATGTGGCTCTCGACCTGGAATAAAAAGTCTGGCTTCCACCGTCGTCAAAGCAGGACACCCACAGCAACGACTGTGTTGCGTCAGCCGGTTTGCCTTCATGGATGATTCTTTACCGTTTGTGGTTTTTCACCAGGACTGTTGTCGAACTACCTCTCTGCCATGTTTGCATTTGTCAATTTGATTACAAAAATATTAAGATGCATCGATTAAAAAAAACTAAAAAACGATTGGTCTTCGCCAAGTGCTGTCATTTCAGATAAACGAGTTCAAGATAAAAGGTTTGACGCAGTGTTCTGTTGGCCTTCATTCAAGATTCAGATACTAATCATCAGATGGTGCAATCTCTCCTTTTATTACATGTGACTTATCACAAGAGCATTTGTGACAAATTATAAAATGAAACGCACCTAAAGTCAGAAAATGAATACTGAAAAATCACACTAAGTCATTTTATTAGTTTTCTAATAAGAACACTACACTTTGTCATATTCTTCCTTTTTGTTTCTTTCTAGAACAATTCTAAAGTTGAGGTATAAAAGGAGTTCATACAGACTCACAAGTCTGAAAACAGTGGGGATTATATACAAGAGCAATGGAAAGACAGAGGTAGAGAGAGGGGTAAATACAAGGGAAAGTGAAGAAGAGGGAAGATACAAATATGGTAATAAAACAAAGAAATCAAAAAGGTTTAAGAACTCATTTGGTGCTGTGGAAGTCATTAATCACTTGCGGATTGAAATGTGATCAACCGTAAAATACTAAATTAAAGTTCTGCCAAAACATCCTGTATTTTAGAATTGCACTGCTGTTGGGGACCAAAACGGTATAATGTTGAGCTCCATAAGTATGTGGACATCGATGTTTTGGCTCTGTACTCGTTACTTTGGATGTGAAATGGCACGATGACTATAATTTTAAAGTGCAGACCGCCCACTTTAATTTCAAGGTACATTGAAGCATATCAAATTAACAGTAAAATAACTACAGCCCTTTTGGTACATGGCCTCCCTCTTTCAAGGTGCTGGAATCATTTGGACAGATAATTTATATTCAACTAAGTTGTTTTTAGTAAAAAATAATTAAAATAAATTGAATCACGCCCTCCCACAGTTATATGTTAATGTGCAGATCCCCATTGGAATCCATAGTAGTTTACAAGGATTAACCTTCCAGAAAACGAGCATCTGCATCTTTACACTTAGTTGTGGTTGGTGACTTATTTGAAACTCCAGCAACTTGACTTTGATAGTCCTTGTGACTACTATATCTTTTTGGAAGAAAAAAAAAGTTCCTCTATATATACATATAATGGAATACTTTTACTAGGTTTCACACAACCTATAAATAAATGCATTTTGGAAATACCAATGTTGTATATGTTCATTAGAACGCCTCAATTGACAAAAGTCTTTCCACAGCACCAAATGCCTTTATACCTGTAAACCCTCCATTGCCTCCCAGTTATATAACGAAAGACCCAAATAATATTCAAAATTGATAGAAACAGAGTAATCGTGAACCCTCCGACACAAAAGCCAAACAAACCTGGCATCTTAAACTAAACAAAACAGCAAAAAATAAAATATAAGAAATGAAGAAAAATAAAATAAAATACTGAAACATTCCACAAACTGTACAGTGACATCCATTACAACTGGTAGAAAAAGGGGGCATGGTAATTTGGTGTGGTGATGACATTTGTAAGATATAGCCATATGAAATGTGATAAGTAAAACGTGTACTTAAATCTGGGATATTATTCATGACAGGCTTACAAGCTCAAGTTTTTTTCTGTAACATATGGTTCAACAATGTCTTGATTTACATTTAAATCTTCATAAGGCTTTATCTTATGCCCAAAATGCTTTGTTATTCACATAGTAGTTGATGTATAAAATAGTTCCAAAGGATGGAAATCCCCAAAAACATTGCATGTGTGTCCTACACACGTGTTTTACTACACCCAGTGCTGCCTTTTTTTCTTCTTTTTTTTTTTGGTAACAGAGGAGAGAAGCCCTTGCCAATTGGCCAAATCAAATAACTAAACACAAAATAGTTGTGGTTAACCAGAATATATAGATATTAAAATGAATGAACATGCCTTCTCATGGAATGGGTGCTCAACTGCACACGCTCAAATCACAGGTGTGACGACAGTCCTCGCTCCACCCACCCTATACCCCACAACAAAAGCCCCAAAATAAAATAAAGACGCATGACACCACCACACACAGAAAGACACGGTTACAAATATAATTCCCTCCTCTCCTCAAACAGAAAAGGTGGCTATGCACCAACTTTAGAGAGACAGAGTAGCATTATTACATTGTGGAAAGTGGTATTTTTGGTTTTGGTACAATAGAAGGTTGTAGTGTTGCCTTGGGCCCGTGAGCTTACATGTTTCAAGTTAGGGAGGAGATCTCAGCTGAACCCCGTCTAGTGTGTCATCGGCTGGTGGAAGTACACAGTCTCTGTAATGCTCACAAATGTATGAGGGCACCAGCCAGTTCGACTGAGACATCCAAAGAACACTACACGCGCTCACGCACACACACCATAGAAATGCATGATGCACTTATTCCTTTTTGGTCTGTCTGATATCTTATACCCTTTCTTTTTTGTTAATAAAAGTGAAGCTAAAAACTTGGAAGGTTAAATGAAAACAATATCACACCTAAAAGTCCTACATGCATGGAAGACGGTCACGTTTCTAAATTCATCACATTTGTCCCAATAACATCACTGCCCCAGAATCTTTCCACCCCTTTCTCCTAACTTCAGTTAGATGCTTTATTGAGCTACTTTTTGGTGGCTGGTGCATTCTTGGTGAAACAGCATTAGAAAATAGGCTACAATCAAATAAACTAGTTGACAGAAAGCAATAAGGAAAGTCTACAAGCCATCTACGACACCCTCGAATGGTTAGCAAACAAAAAGGGCTGTTCGTTACATCCACTCTACCAAAGATATCTTTCCGTCTACCCTTTCCTCTCATTAGCCCTATTGTGTCCTGTCCTGCCTGGTCGAGATTTAGAACTGGCTAAAGAAAGTGAACCCCATAACTACCCTTTACAGGTAGAGGCACCCATAAAAAGGATGCCAAAGTTTGTGCTTGACACATCTCATATGTCTGCTCACAATGAAAAGGATTGAGAAGTGGAGAGGTGTGTGTTTTGGGGAGGGGTGCATGCACACGTGTGCATATCTGAACTATTCATGTAGTATCACTTTGAAATCTCCACCAACAAAACGAAACATCAAGCTATAAAGGATTGGAAGATACAACAGTGTCTTTGTGTTGAGTTGCCAGAGGGTGTTCATGGAGGAACAGGTGTGTTGACAACTACTGGGGCAGCACTTTGGTACAAGCAAGGAGAGCAGAGCTCCCTAGTGATCCGTATCAACAGTTTGGCGACAGCGTGACTGCTGTCAAATGCCAACGCTTCATGAGATACAGCCAATCACACACAGTTTTCCAGCGCAAAGGGTCGAGTGCAGAGGTCAATAGCGCATGGACAGGCTGTGTGAGTGCTGTGTGAAGTTAAGACGTGCATATACACATAATGTACAGACATCATGATCACCTACACAGCTGGGTGAGTGGTTTTCAAAAAGTCCTCTTTTTTTTCTTCTTCCTTTCTTTTTTGATCTGTCTCAACATCAGTCAGCTCCGCCCTTCTTCCATTCAGAGTTATGGAGCTTCCAGCGTTTAAATGGAGTTATGGGGTGGAGGGCAAATTCCTCCTAGCTACTGTTCAGCTGTCCTGTCCTGTGGTCCAGCATGGTGTGTGTTTATGAAGTGTGTACAGCCTTACATGGCTGCCTAGTTGAGACGAGGGACAGTGAGAAATGGGGGCAGAGGGTGGTGGTCAGAGCAGACCACAGCTGGAATGGAAGTGATGGCAGGGAGAAGGTGAGGCGTCGTCTCAATTGGAGGTGTCCGAGTGGACGCTGCCAGGAGGACCAGGAGGAGAGGTGACCGAGGGGGGGTTGGTGGTGTCCTGCCAGCTGTTGTTAGCCTACAAACAGGGAAGATAATATTCTACATTAAAAGGGTATCAAGTTGTGTCATGACTCAAATCACCTGAATAGTTTGTGCTTACTAGCCAATTTTCCAGGGAGTTTACATTTTACTGAAGCATTACTGAATGGAAAATGTCTATACTCTACATTGGAGGACATAATAGGCACCCTGGCTCTTCTCATCAGCTGAAGAGGAACTGTGACTTGGTACTCACATCCAGGCGGTGAGGGGTGTAGAGGCCACTACCCGACAGCTCCTCATAGCCGCCCGTCAGGTGTGTAGCACGGTGCAGGGTATCCGCCTGTCAGAGAGAGACACACACAAAAAAACACAAATGTCAACACTAAGACTATTGAACAACTCATAATGCCACCACATATCGTCTTCTATCAAAATACAAACACGGGCCGAACAGAAGAGCGACAGCTTCCACAAACCTCTGCTGTATGCCTCAATGCCAATCAGCCTTATTCATGGGCGTTTCACTGTAGTGTACTTTACCATCTGTATTGTCAGGTCACTGTTTCCCCTGAACATCATGGTTCACCGAACAAAATCAGGACTCTCCATCATACCACTTTGAGAGACCACATTTGAACCCGAAAGGCCATGTAATTCAATTCAAATCAAGTCAAGCTTATACTTTTTTTTTGTCTGTTACTATTACTAAGCCATATAGCACTAAACAGCAGAAATCTGTGGATCCTTCCAGAACAACGAAACTGTGCACTTCCACTAGAGACAACAAGCACTGGGGCAGTTGAGTTTGAGGAAACTTCTACCTGATCTGGGCAGGTGAGGAGAGATGGAATGGAGAGATGTTGGAAAGGCAGGATAAACCAAGGATTAAAAAGCACAGGAGGTTGTGAATGGGTTGGAGTGAAGCCTTATACTCCTCAAGGCACACTGTACTGGGCAGACAAGGGTCAGGAACCGCAAGGTACTTATGCGTGTGTGTGTGTGTGTGTGTGTGTGTTGGGGGATGGGGTCAAAGGTAATGCCAGGGTGGGGTTATGGCCGGAAGGAGCTAGGCTAGGGGGTAGGGGGGTCCAGGGGTGCTGGGTTGACGGCATTGAGGTCGACTTTGCAGATGTCCTCAGTGCCTACCTGCAGCTGTAGAGAGGGGGCGACGTTGAGACCCTCCCCGTTGAGTGAACGCAGGCCAAGGTAGGCGTCGCCTGTGTGAGACAAACTGTATGACCCCGATGACCCTGCAGGCAATGCACGCAGGCAATCAGCCACGCCAGAGTACCCCGGGCACCAGGTCACCATTGGTCATTGGCATTGATTATCAAAAGTACAGTCCCACCTCATGACCTGAGCCACAGCTTCAACACAAGTCACTGGTCTCAGCCAGCAGATTCAGAATGGGTGAGCCGAAAACAAACCCCATTTACAACAGCGTGTTAATGAACTAACATCCAAGTAGTCCACTGCCAAACTGACCACACTAATTTAAAACGTCTCACAGCACTGAACTAGTATAGTCAAAAGATGTCGCCAACACTAAAGGACAGTGACGGTATAACTCATTTTCCAAGCTGCGATTCTTTTCTGCGTATCAGTTGCACACACAGATTCTTGAAATGTACCCCAGATAGAAAATACCACCGTAACTCAAATTAGATTTGTTTAATGCCAATGTTTACAAAATATTACAAACATTTTACATCTTCAAAATACCGATTTCTGTGGCAGGACTGCCCCTCCGGAATTATTTGGATTAAGGATTCGGCTTTCGAGGAGGTTAGGACTGAATATGCAAGACAAACTTCAGTTCCCAGGAGTTGGTGGTGTCCCTCCATCACCATGCGCTACAAGCCTGCTCAGGGGTGGAGGGTTAGGGCGGGACGGAGGTTGACAGCAGTGGAGGACATGAGGAGCTTCACCTTGTGGAAGTATAAGCAGGGAACTGACTGAATCAAAACAACTGAATGATCACCTACCTGCTCCTGTCTGCTTCCTCAGCAAATTGAGGCACTATATTATTGTGTGCGTGTGTGAGCGTGTGTGTGTTGAAAGAGTGACTTGAAAGAGTGACTGTGTACAAACTGGACATTGTGCTACATACAGACAGTGAACAAGGTGACTCGCACGATAGCAAATACAAAACAAAGAACAATGGGGATGATTTGTAGGATGAAATCAAGAAAGAGAGATGTACAGCCTCAAGCAGACATCAGGCTAGTCATTCCAACTGATATCCATGAATATCAGAACAGTTCAAGTGACATTCAAGTGTTTTGAAAATATGTTAGAAAAGAACCTGACAGACAAAACACACAAGACAGCACACGTTGATTGTAAAGCTTGGCTGACAGACAAGCAGACTTAGGGCGCCCACAGTGCACAGTATTTAACCACCTTTGAGCCAGAGCAGTAGTCTGGTCTTCACTGAACAGTCTAGCGTGCTACTTTGACAGAACCGGCAACATAGTCAGTAATGAGGACGTTGTTTTTGTTCTGACTGAGGCAACCCCCTTTTTCAATTCACCCATTGCAGTCAGCAATGACTGATATTGTTAGGCTGTCACTCCCCAAGACAAGTGGACTGGACAACAACTGCAAGTGTTTAATATTACAATTATTTAGCGACTATTTACTCGTAAGGCGGAAGGTTTTGAGACAATATGATTGAGCAACATCACAAGATAAAATCCTGTCTTGTTACTGTAATGCAGATCTAGCTAGGCTGCCCAGCTGGCCAGCAGGACAAAAATCCCTACAATATCTTTGTGTCATGATTTTCTGAAGTCGTTATGTTTGATTACTTGTTAACAGGTCTTGGGCCACCGATTAAGCAATACTGTGTTAGAGGCCAACATAAGGTATCATGCGGTTGGACATTTTGAGCAACAGAACTAGTGTTGGGGGAACTGAGATCTGAAACGTGTGGCTAAACTACTGAACACAAGGAAATGGATCAACAACGTGCCGTCAGGCAGGGCTCAAGTTATGGACTCATGAAATCAGCACATCACTGTAAGACAGAGTAAGTGTGTCTACAGTAGCAGATGAGCTAAAAAACATATAGCTATAAAGAAAGGATGCTGGCATTATCTATGTCTCCAAGTTTCAGTTCATATACTGAAGTATTACTATAGCCTGCTCTGTTTCATATGTCAGCCAATGCGGACTGCTCTTTGCCAATAATTTAATGCAACATAAAATAAGATAATTTAACCGCTGGCTGTGAGATCACATCTCTTGTGGGGTTGCCTTGGGACATTCATAAGTGTGTGTTTCAGTAGCACTCAGTATGTGTTTAAACTAAAGTGTGTGTAGAGGAACTGAAGTCTTGTGATGGGAAGGGGGGGGGTTGTCTAGATGAGAGACTGATGGAACATGTGGTACCTGAGTTGGGTGTCGCTGGAGAGTTAGCCTGGCTAGCCTGCGCCGACACATTGGCAGCATCCACCGCTGTTTTAACTGCGTAGAGGTTCGCTTCCTCCTGGAACTTACCAATGTTCTTCTTGTAGCGTATTCTCTTGTTGCCGAACCAATTAGAGACCTGAGGGACAGACGGATGTTAGTTATTCTAATTTCTTAATTTATTTAGCTGCAATTGCCCCCCACAACTAGGAAAAAGTAAATACAAGGAAAATGTATCATCCATCCTTACTGCTCCACTTACCCTGCCAAAAATAAATACAAATACAGCACTAATGTCCATATATAACAACATAAATATCCAAATAAGAGCCATTTTAAAATTGCAACATGTACTGGAACTAATCCCGAAATGGGACCAGGAGCGATCCTGAATCTCACAGCTAAAAGTTTGCCTACATCCACTTAAACATTCTACAGGAAACACTGTAATTCTAGCAGACAACAACTGCACATAATGCTTCAACTACACAGTCAGCAAGATTGCGTGCTGTTATCCAGTTGTTGCAGACAGGAGTATCTAGGGGTTACAGGGTAGTAGAGGTGGCAGCGCAATTCACCTGAGACACGGTGATCCCACACTTTTTGGCCAGCTCCTCCTTGGCCTCCTCACTAGGGTAAGGATTAGACAGGTGGGAGTAGAAATACTCGTTCAGCACCTCCGTCGCTTGCTTGTTGAAATTACGCCTCTTACGCCTGACACAGAGATAAGAGATTATGACCAACATGCTTGGCAACATGCTCAAACCATGATAAACTACACACACACACACACACACGCACACACACACAGTGAGAATACCAGCCAGACACACACATACACACCTGGCGTCAAGGAAGCGAGAGCGCAGAATCATGACAGCCTCGCAGGTGCTCTGTTTGAGCTGCATCTGGATGGAGCTGAACTTGCGGTGGATGATGGCCACCATGCGCTCAATCTCCTTGGGAGAGATAGGCCGTGTGCGCGACTGCTCTCTCAACAGGTTCATTACATGGTTGGTGAACTCACTACATGCCTGGAGCAATGAAAGACAGAGTTTGACTCCAATTTGGAAAGACAAAATAAGTACAGATTCTGTCCAGTCCCATGGCACATTTGTGGCCATGACATATGGGCCTAATTAGGCTATTTGGTTTGCTAGTTAATGTTAGCAACTGAACCATACACATTCTCTACACTGTACCAGCTAGGCACAAGAGAAGCAATCTTGTGCCAGGAAGGGCCGGTTGCAGGTTGTCATTCCAACCCAAGACTACACCGGCTGATTTAACTGATAAGTTCCTCCTCTCTGGTTGAAGATGTCAAATCAGTTTGGTTGGAATGAAAACAAGCAGACTCTCAGCCCTCCATGGCACATGGCTGCCAATCCCTGCAGGTTTTCATTCCATACACTACAGCAGCTGATTTCACGAATTAAAACACCTCCAACCAGAAAGGAGGAACTAATCAGTGATGCAGTAGTGCTTGGTTGGAATAAAAACCTGCACTCTTGGGTTTGAGTTTTACTATACAACTTTTACTTCCTTTTAATATTGCTCAATACAGTACAGATGTGATTTTTACCAAGCTGTGATTCATTTTGATAGCACCTAGGTACAGAGGAATGAAGTGACTAACCCTGACTGACTGACCTGAATTTGGCTTATTATATCACTTTTATATTTGTAGATATCAGCATTCAGCCCCAACCTGCTCGTATTTCTCCAGCTCAGAGTGATATATCTGGCGGATCTGGGCGAGCTTGGCTCTGTAGTCTGAGTGTTCGATGCTGCCGTCATTTGGTGAACCCCCGGCTGCTGCTGCAGCTGCAGCCGCTGCAGCTGATCCCCCGCCCTTCTCTGGTCCTGACACACCCTCTGCTAGCAGCATGTTGTCCAATCGCATGATCTGGGGGTCTGGGGGGTCCTCCTCCTGCACACCCCGGATACTCAGCACTGGAGGGGAGATGAGAGGAAGCAAATAAGTCAGGCAGGCAAGGCATAATATTTATCTCTATTAGTGAAAGCTCCATTCCATGTTTAAAATCGCCAAATAATTACGTTTGTTTTAGCCAGAAAACCTATCTAGTTCTAAGTTGAAAACTTTAAAGAGTTAAAAGAACCTTGAAGCCAGTTTTAAAAATGACAGATCACACATTTTCCCCTCAGTCAAACAGAAGGCTAATACTGTGGGTTCTAGGAGTGTATGGCAGGATGCTTTATCAATGCTAACATTCAAAGAGAAGCGCAGCTCTGTCAAAACCCAGTCAAGATTCTCCCCTGAGTCACTGCTCTGAGAGCTTGGCTGAATTCTCAATGAGCCTGTATCTCCTCTAAACCAGCAGCAGAGGGCAGTGTGGCCCCAAGGTGGCAGGTTGCCAGAGAGAAGGGGGCATGAGACATGGGACCAGTAATGGAAGTGCATGTGCTGTCACTATGAGCCCCACTGGCCATAAGTATAGCTATCAGTCGCTGCTCTCCACCACTGTATTAAACCAGGACCTCTGTCAGCCTGCAGCCATGCTCTCATCTCTCTGTCTCACACATACACACACTTTCTTGCTGAAAAGTACAGAAAACTGTATTTTCTGCTGAACTTCAGTGTTCAAACCCTCTATAGCTTAATTTCCCCTCTCTTTTTCCAGTAAAAAAAAAATTCATTCAACTTCAGAAAGGAAAAATAAATAATGTGGCATCATAGGTCAATGGCACATTCTTTTATGATGCTTCATTTACGCTTTAAACATTAATACTGAGACATATTAAAGATAAGAATAGAGGAGAAATCTACCTCAAGTATTAGCCGTCCCGGGAATCCATATTCACCAAGCATTTTACCGTTATTGCTTTTATACACCAAGTTTATTATTAGAGATAAGTGGAAAGAGGCAAAATTGCACTAAACACACGACCATTGGCAAAGAAGATAATAATAATATTGTTAGGGTTACATCACCAGCCTTTAGTTTGTAAATAGCGAGATGAGTGTATTTGCTAAATGAAAGTGAGGGAGTTGGTTGGACTGTTTGTAAACTCATATAAAAGTATGTGCAATTAAAAAGTAAAACTGTATTATCAATGTGAAATATTGTTTTAGAAGGTTCAAACCACAAACCGTATGATTATGATGATTATGAAATAACAAACGTACAAGCCAATTTAAACAGCAGTGAAATCAGACAGGATTTGGAGACAGATGCTAACAATATGGATGACAAGATTAATCCCAATTTGAAACTGGGTGGCATTAGGATTAAGGATTATACTAGTTAGTCAACGCTCATCATCAAAGGTAAGGGGGTTCACAGACTTATTAAATTGTCTTTAAGCTGGTCACAGAAGTACACCATAGAAGACACGGTTGAAAACAGCTTGGCAGCCATGGCGAAGACAGAAAGTGTTTGCTGTAGTGTAAAAGTTACAGATGTGAAAGACATGAGAGCAAATACAATGTTGCTTAACGTTTACAACTGCCATGGAGTAGATTTGTTTTTTTTTACTTCAACACCGTTTGATAAACGGGTCTGTTCCACCATTTAAGACCTCTCGTAACAATGCCTCGTAACTTTCCCTCTTTTTCCAACGAGTCTCCTATCCAACTCCCAAGATTTTCTTTCCTCCCCTTGCCGTTGATTTTTTTCTTGTTCCTTCTTGCCTGGTTCTTTCCCTCTACTTAGGTCTTCTCTCTCCAAGGCACATTCCTTTTCTGCTGCTCCCCCATCTCAGGGCTCAGGAATGCAGCAGACCCAGCCGACTGAACTAATGACCCCGATTCGCCCATCCCTCGTTCTCCTCGTTCTCTTTACTCACTCACAAAACACCCCTTTACTACGTAGGTAGATAACGTATAGCTTATTCACTGATCAAGTAAGATAAATATTTGTTTTGTACCCGTTGAACTTGCATGGTTATCTGGATGCTTTACCTGTGCTCTGGTGCGATTGGGACTTTGTGTGTGCAGACATTAAGTCTGTGCCGTCCTGAGGTAGCAGTGCAGCTACAGTAGTTTACGGTAGAGGAGAGGTCCATCTTCAGTGCTCATTCACAGAGGAGTACAATTGACCTACAGTAAAGAGGGCAACTGTGGCTCTTGGGGCTTCTCACCTCTCCCCCCCCTCTCTTTTGGCCCAACTCCTCATTATGGCCCCCAGCTGTAGCCTAATGCCCCTACATTCTCCTAATTATTCCAATTAAACTGTGATTACCCACAACTGCACTCATGCACAGTCTAGTGGCCTGGTGGGGTTATGGTGGCTGTTAAGATGAGTTAAGATACTGCACAGAAAAGGAACACATGACATGGAAAAGGGTAAAGGGAGTCTGAATTCTTCCACTCGCAAAGCAACCACAAGCCACAAAAAATAATGAACCTACAGGTCTGAGCGCTGGCTGGCAGTGTTTTCCTTTTGATCAACTGGTTCTTGACAACGCCACTGGGCTGGTTCAACTACTGAAAGACTAAAACTCGGCATGCTCTAAATAATGACTTAGAAATTTGCTTTAAGCCAATAGGGAGACAGTTCAAGGCCCACAAACTGCATCCACACCATTATGCACATGTTACCACCCTAGCTGGGCTGTGTGGCATTGAGACGGAGCGAGCAACCCATACTATGAAATATTCAGGGTATCCAGCTGGGCTTCCACTGCATACATAATCATTCTCATTTCTGCACAGCCAGAAAACGGTGTGCTGTGCAGACACAATACACAATATATGAAGTGGTGCAGGTAAGGGTGAACAACCTAACCAACAGTGTAGTAGCTGTACATTAACTGTAATGTCTTCCACACATAGCGATAGATAAGACTTAAACACAGTCAGTATATCATTGCTCAGCTCACAGCACATGCTTTATCCTTG
>OMOT01052799.1:0-11832 GCA_900312575.1 Acanthochaenus luetkenii
TTTTTCTATTGTTTCAAACATATGTGGGTCTTGAAGGAGTCTTCCAACAAGCATGCATCCATGTTTGCTACACGCTAATCTCAGCAAAACATCTCGCTGTGTCGATACTTGTTGTCGACTAGCCCAGACGGACCGGACCCCGAGCAGTGGAACAGGGGTGTATCCCCGAGGATGGTTCAGCCGTGCCCGGAGTTAGAAATGCTTCCACAGTGACAGGAACTAGCTCTAGTCATATACGCTACTTCATTAAAAGGAATTAAGCTACAGTGTCAGAGAGCCGTGTTGCAGAGACATTAAACTACTGAGGCCCACTTGTTTGTTAGATGTAATAACATGTTTGTTAAAAAAAAAAAGGTATTTATCAGTTATATTGAATTTGCTTGACGGTAAGGTGAATTAAGAGAAGGAGCTTTTCGATTGCTTTTAGTTAACGTTCAAGCGTTGGTGTTATGTGTGTAAAACTGTAAATACTGTACACAGTGTTCCTATGCAGGTTTGGAAGTCTGGAAATGGATTTGATAGTTTCCAAGTTTAGGAATTAGTAAAATGAGCAAAAAGTCTGTAAAAGACCCAATGTAATTTCATATATTGTGATATTTGTTTTGTGAGGATTTAATGCTCAACTACTATACTAATGTGGCCTGGTCATATTGCTACGGCACTATTGGCACACATAATATTGACCTCTGACAAAAATGTCACTATCCAGGCAAGAAATACAAATCTGGTAAAAGTGTGGAATTTTGTAATGGAAAAAGTGTCTGAACCACAAGAGAGATTAGTCACAGATGTTACTTCTCAGTCTTGCCGTCTCTGCCGTCAGCCAAATGATGGAATAAAGTATACGATTGGCGTATTTACTGCCGTACTAACCAGAAGCTATTGGAGAACTCCCCGCTCACCCTGTATTTAGCTGCTTCATTAAAACCCGCCCGGGTCCATGTGGTCCGCATGCGTGCCCCCAAGGTGTTTATTTGTTGCTGATAGGTGGGATCAACGGAGAATCAGGGCTGAGTTCCGTCCCTAATCTCCCAAGCTGTTTGTGTCTCAGACGCCATGGAAACTGATACCCCTCGTCATCAAAGAACCTCATTGGGTGGGACTAACGACCTGACAGCTGGGGAGAGAGGGACTCCAGCATTGTACAAGAGCACTGTCACCCCAGGGGTTTCCTTTAATCCCTGATAATACCCATCCAAAGCTTTCCACAACAGATGCAACATTTCTCTATAAGACAATCAAAGATGTTTTTTAAGGCCCTGTAAAAGAAGCCCCGCTTTCAGGTTTGCTAAGTGCGGTTACTAACTTAGCGTATCCCTCCGATGCTCAAAATTGTTGTCTTCTTCGACATACTTTATCGTATTTTTCAGCGGCCCTTGCGAGAACGGTTTAGATAATACCTCAGAAATGGGAGAAGGCCTTGCGGCTTCTCTCTCCACCTCATAACCTCCTCGCCTTGACACAGTTCTTCTCTTAGTAGCCAAGCAGAATGACCTCCGCTGTTTGCTTTTTCTACACTGCTCGCGTTTTAATCTCCACTTTAGAAACAATACGCAATTTTTCGGTTCGTGGCGAGCTGATGTTGTGATAGTTTCCCAGTGGTATTGTAAGTTGCTCCATTTGCATTGTTACCAGTGTTTACCCTCGTTTTTTCCCTTCTCAGCCTTTTCCCGGCTCCCTGTGGCTTGGTTCCGCTTGGATTAAAAAACTGACACAAAAAGCAAGCACGTCAAAATATTGACTGGGTCTCAGGACCGCGGCCCTCTCCCAGCCCCGGCCCAGACTGCCTGAAAGGCTGCTATTGTTCCTCTCTTACTCAGCGGCCCATAGCCGTCTTTTAACTATGCATGCTCTTAGAGAGACAGAACGAAGGAGGAGAGGGGAGTGAACGAGAGAGAGGTGGATGTGGCGGGTTCCTTGAAGTGTGAATATGTTATAGGCGGTGGGGCAGAGGATGCGGTACAACACGGTCACAGGCGTGAGAGAAACGTCCGGATCAGAGGCCAGAGGGTAAGACAGGGAAACAGTGGCCATGCCATGCAGCCCCTGGCCCCAAACCCCTGGCCAAGGATGTTCGAGGCAGGCATGTGGCGCTGTTGAGAGGCATCAAAGAGAGTTGATCGACTGTGACTTGCAATAAATTGAGGATGAGCAGTTTCTTACTCGAGATACATATCAAATTTCTTTACAAAGTGAAAAACAACATTACGTTTCATTGCAGCAAACATTTCAGTCGAGACCATTTTCAGTGCATGAAATGAAAGAGCCCTAAATCTCAGATAAGAAATCTCTCATCCTCTTTCTCTCATATCAAGGCGGATTCCTATCGCTTAGTATACTTTAATCAGCTGTGACTTATGTACCTAAAAAGACTGATCCTTGATGTCAACGAAGCCTTGGGTTTCATATACTTAGTCTTTTGTAGAGGGGGAAATAGTCCTCCTGTGGTGAAGCCTGTCATTCCTAACGCTCTACGACCCTGCCTGCAGAGAAAAGGTGCCATCGCCTTCCCTTTGTGTTCGGACTAATAAGTCAAAGCCCTCAGGCTGCCAGGGCTTGACTGATAGGAACTAGAGACAAGAGTTTGTTAACAAGTGTGGCTGTTTTGGTTGTTTATATTTCATGGAAATGTCCGTCATCCCATAAGCTTGTTTTAATTTTGATTTCAGACCATTTTCAGACCACAGACACTGTGAGTGTGGCAACCTCCATTTGATTTGTGCGGCAGTCGATGGATTAGGCGGACACTCAGGCCTAATCTCACGGTCACAGTACGCTGAACAGAGCTTCACTTTTCTGCCGTTTTAATCTTGGTGGGGCTTTTTTGTGTATGCCGTTTAAATGTGAGTAGTGAAATGGCATCCCCTGTGTCTTTGTAGGCACCGGTGAGGGTATTAGCAAAAAGGCTCTAAGGGGCTTAAGAGGTCAGCCCTCTCTTTGTGTGGAGACACAAAACACTTCCTGTGGGACCCTTCACCCCTCTCTGTTCTTCTCTCAGAAAGCCAGGCCTTGCCTGACCATTCACATTAATCAGCCTTAGCTCCTAATGACTGCAGTAAAGCTTCTCAAAACTGCTTCTAAAAGGCCCTAAAGAGCCACTAAGCCTCCGAACAGACTAGGCAAGGCTGCTGCTGTATGCAACGCATCTCTAGAACGCACTGGCAGTATCAGAATTAGCAGAGTGCCTGTAGCGAGTGGCTATCTGGGCTTCCCTTTATATTCTGCACATTGGCCGAGCAGCAAAAAACAATAAAACATGAATTTATAGAGTTTGACAAGACCCACTGTATAAATTGAAATCCAAGAGGAGAGTGAACGTGTTTTGGAAAACTACAGCTGCAAGGATATATTATGTGCTTTCTGTTAAAGGAACATTTTCTGAGGCGGAGTGGAACTAAAGGATGCATTTGAACTGCATTCTTCAAATGAGTAGAGTAAATGTAAAGGGTGAATAGACTCAACAGGATTGGGCGGGAGATGGAAAAATTGTGAAAGCTGGAAGAGAATTTGGAGTTATCAGCAATGTGCTCTCTTGCTTGTTCATTTGATACTCACTGGAGCAGGAATGTGTTTCTAGAAGTGACTAACCCACTTTTAGTGTTTTTGATACTTAACGTTGGTCTGTAACTTCGAAGGCTGTGGTCTTGAGTTGGTAGCTGTAATGCAGCTTCTTTTATTGACCGACAGGGCAGACATGGCTGTCTCTTTTGGTTTAAGACAAGTGGCACAGCAATACGATCTTATACTATTCCAACTGAAATGTACATTGGCTAGAAAAGTGTGCTTGATATAAGACAAATCATTTTGATAGCAGGGCCAAACCTCAGAGTAATGTCTCTGAAACTTTATTTGGGTCACTGTGGCTTTGGAGGTATAACCAAAAGTATGTGTACCTCTTCACCAGGCAGTGTTTCCCCATTTGCAATGGTTGCTGACACTTAGGTTTTTGTATATCTTGGAAGAGATGTGACAAAACTTGGGTGTGACTGCACTACTTTTCCAGTCAAGGTTTTGTGAATCATGTATGATTCACAGTGTTTATGCACACTGCAATGACTGTGGTACACACAAGCGAACCAGTTTTTATTTGGCTATACGGATGATCTAAAACATAATTGATGAAGAAAATATGATTTTGTGGCAGACACTGCTGCTTTCTAATTGTCTTAGTTTCTAGGGTTTCAATAAAACCTTATCTGATGAAAACATTTGGGTATCAGTGTTTTATCTGATGAATGTCTGGTGTTTTAGCATACTGCTACATAGACTATTTAACTATTGTTTCTTGTATAATGTTATTCCAGCTATGACTGTGGAGATATGGTATTATTAATCCTATTCCAAAGGCAGGTAATAACGATCCTTGAGCGCTATTGGATTACAGAGGTCACATTAACGTCAGCTGTATATAAAGTGTTTTGTTGCATCATCAATAACCGTATCACACAATGGGCAGATGCTAATGATATTATTGCAGACAAACAAAATGGTTTGATCATATTTCTACACTTACCACTATTATTGACTCTCGTAAGAAACGTTCTGTGCTTATATTGACTTTTCAAAAGCATTTGATCATATTTGGAGAGATATGTTATATTACGGCATTTAGCAGACGCTTTTATCCAAAGCGACTTACATATCATCATACTGTTGGCAGAGGCAGCCATGCAAGGCGCCAACCTGCTCAACGGGAGCAATTTGGGGTTAGATGTATTGCTCAAGGACACTGGCAGATTTTTTGGTGGCCTCCCATTCAGACGTTTTTCCAAATTGTACGATTCTCTAGTTTTACCCATTCTCACCTATGGTGCTGCTGTCTGGGCGTACAGAAATGACTCTTGCATAAATTCAGTTTTTAACCATGCTTGCCGCTTCTACCTGGAAGTGGGCAAATACACCCCAACGCGGCAGTCAAAGGTGACATTGACTGGAACTCCCCCTGGCACCATCAGTGGATCTGCATTTTTAGGAATTGGTGTTGTTTAGGTGATATGACAGATGTTAGAATAAGTAAAAGTGTGTTTTTATGGGCTAGTGTTATCTCCAATAGTAAAAATAATTGGATATTCAGTGTTAAACATTCTTTTAATTAAATTATATCCAAATGAACCATTTGTTAAATACCAATGCAAAATTCTCTAATACAGATATGAATGATCTCGATATGGTATTGTTTGAACTTGAATAGCAAAAGTGGTTTGAGCAGTGTGGAATCAGAATGTCATGTTTTAATCAACTACACATTATACAACGATATTAGAGATTATTTATTTGTATCAATGTCCAGATAAATTACAGATTTTAATATACTGTCCGATAATGAAAAATGGTGCCATATTTTATCAGGTGAAACTTGCATAACAGTGTGCCAAAGCCTGTCATCTTATCCTACAAGTAGAATAATCTGTACCAGTGTGTAATCTAATCATTTTATATAGTCAACATAATCATGTTTGAATTATAAATGTGTATATATATTTTGTATCATGTCTCATAACTCAATTTGAGTGGTCTACAGTACTTTTCATGTAAAGCTTAATTTTAGCATCATTTACATGGGATTATATGCCAATGTATACATGAATGTTATTTATTGTATGTATTGTAGAGTGACACGTTAATAAACTTTTTACTTAGTTACTTACTTGGCATTTTCAGTCTCCTGTGGACAAAATAGGAAACGGACATTGACAATCAGTTTTTTGGTGAATATGGAAACAAACAAGTGGTATTTAGACATGTGTGATGAACTTTTTTTTCTTCATGATCTTGGTATGACTTTGTTGGACCTTTAGTGTGGCTTACTTGTCCATGGAGACAGAAAATGTTTCCTCCTGTTGGATTTGAGCATTCTTGGTGCTTTGGGACCCATGCAATATTAAAACGCTGTTTGTGATCTCACGGTAAAGCCTGGACAGCAAACCTTCACACGCAACCAGGAGAAATCCAGGTCAGGACCGCCATGACTTTAATACAGGGGTCGACATTATGTCGGGCGTTTTTTTGTAAATCCTTTCCTGGCCCGTGTTTCTTTGGTGATGAATGACGGCAATTACATTGTTTTTGGTATTTTATCATCACGTAACTTGAGAATGTACAGGGCCATTAATTGAAATCCTAGACTGCCAAGATTTGTACACTTTCCATTGACGTGGCTGACTCTCCTCCTTTTCTCTGTGGTGTGCGGCGGAGCGGGGAACAGAGGCGGCCATTTCCAAATTCGACTCCATTTTGTTTAAAGGAATAAAAGTAGGTTACGAATCTTGGGAAATTACTTGAGCACTCTCCGATCTTTTCTTAACCTTCAATGGGGATAAAAATGCTCTCTGAAAATGAATATCTTACATTTGTGGTTACTTGTATTACTTAAAAATATTTTTTAATGTCACTCGTCATAATCTTGACAGGAAAAGCTAAATATGGGGGTAGGGGGGTCGGGGGGTGAAGAGCATGTCTCTCCCTGCCCAACTTACCTAGTGACACAATGACCTTTGTACTAGCTGTGATGTGTTTATGTTTACGCCCGAACCCATCAATATGTGTGCCATCACTGGTGCCCCATACGAGCTACTTTGGCACTCATATCATTGGTAGCTGCAACACAGTGGGAACACGGAGGCAGACGCTGCGAGTGCTCATGCTGATGATCCCCCTTTATGTCTTGGCTCCACCAGGGCCTTTAGTTATTCTAGTGCATAATTGATGGAGGAGTTAGAATAGCAGAAGTAATACGATGAGAGGGTGCAGCCAAGCGGAGTGAGGGATCGCGTGCGTGGGACTGCAAACATTGCAGGGGACAAGAGGAGGGCATCTGTAGTAACAGGTCGACGCAGAATGTCACCATCCAGCCAATCGCAGCTCCCCTCTCCCAGCCAATAGGATGTCTCCACTTGAGCAGAATACTACTGCAGAGACTCCTCAGTCGTTAGTCCCTCTCAAAACGGGTGCTTGACTCTCGTCCGCTTTTATTCCTTGTTAGTTGAGGCAGAATATTTGTTGCAGTCTGTGGTATTCCCTGTTTCATGTTGAATGTGATGTATACTTGAAATCATTTGCATTTTGCCGGTCATTACAATTTGCCTGCAGAGGAGTGTTGTAAATGACCATGGGGCATTTTGGCCTCAGAAGGCTTTCTTTCCCAATGCCTTTGTTCCTTTATCATGTAGTAGATTCTGATGTTGCCTTTGCGGTATCAGCAGTGACGGGGTGAATATCACACCTAGACAAGCCCCTACAAAGAGAGACTAATGGTCCAACAACCCTGCATTGTCTGTTAAACAAAGAGACGAGGTTGCAGATAACCTGTCCCGTCCCGCTTCAAAGTCACCGACTAACTCGCTTGGAGAGAAAAAAGCAACATAAGCTGGGTGAATGGACGGGTTTCCCCTCAACCTCTCCCAGTATACCTGGGTTCCTGTCCATGGAGATGTGGGCAGAGCCTGAAACCACTGAGTTTCACTATGTTTGAAGTTATGATAAGCAGTTGGATTTGAGGAGTGTGCCTTTCTTGGTTAGTTTACCTCATGTTTATTGTATTTTAAATAACAAAACAAATTACAGAAATTCCTAAATGAATAAAAAAAGCCAAAACAAATATATATTAATATAATGCTGTTTGAAACACAATATGTTTACAACTGTGATAAGAAAAATAAATATAAAAATAGTCAATCATGGCAAAAACATTTCCTAACACACAGGGTCTGATAAGATAAGTTTGCACTTTGTATTGAAAGAAATATACATTTTCCTTAGTTTATGCTTAATGTAATCATATCTATATGAAAGTGGTATTTCTTTATGATTTTTACATTAAAGAAACATTTATAATGTAATTTCCTTATGGTAGTTATTGGTCACTTTACAATAGCATTAATAATAATAAATAAATACATAACGATTAAATAAGTCATTTTAACATAATTGCTGAATAAATACAGAAAATGTGATAAAATATTTTCCCCTGTTTTCTCTGTTTCTCTCCTAAGATAAGTGGCAACCCTGCGGATGCTTCCTATTGCGGTTGAATACGCTAATGTGCATTTGTTGTAACTTCATAGGGAACAAAAACAGTGTTCCTTTAAACATGCACCAACCAACAAATGAAAACAGTAACTATTAGTGAATATCTCCATTGCCTGTACCGCAGGCACTATATGGTGTTTGGGCTAAGCCTGGCTCTAAAACAGACCTGTCCAGTGCAGCACTTAGAGGCCATTGGACCGGGACTATGGCTATTAAGATCATAAAATCTCACTCATAAAGGTGTTTTATTTGTTTCCTGAGTGCGCTGGCTGCTTAGGTTTCCATCGGAAGTCTTTATGGCACAGTGGTCATATTTCTGTCCCTGGATGAAGATGACCATTGAGTTATAGGGGATTACTGTATGTGGCGAAAGCGTGGTCACGAGAAGTTCAGTAATTTAATTATTATTTTTTGTTTACGCAATGGGACTGCTGTGTACTACAGTGTACGATGTTGTAATGAAAATCCCTTTGTGTAGTGTCATTTCTTAAAGATATATTATTCTACATCACAGGAAGCACCAATTCCAACGTGGGCCTACAGTAAAAAGTATTTCAATGTAAAGCAATTGTTAAATATTTATATGAATGATGTTCAATAAACATCAACTTTATATGCTCTTCATCAATATAACCAGATTATCTACATCTATATATATCTAGATAGATATATAGTATTTCTATATACATTCTATTATAATGAATAATAATATTCAATAGTTTGTTCAATAAAACTTACATTTCTGGATCATATTTGTTATTTTTATAAGAATACACTACACTTAATAGGCTATATGTATTTGGAAATATAGTGGGTGCAAATAGACATTTACATTGACATGTACTATTGTAATTTTTTTATTATATTTTCCACTATATTATTTATAAATATTATTTCATGGCTACATTTATTTTAATCTACGATTAATTAAAACATGAATATTGTGTTGCAGTATACATAATTGAGTCATGAAATTAAAAATAAATTTTACCAAAAAAGGATTACAGTGAATGTATTGGTTTGACATCATATTTCTAATATAATACCTTTGACTAGTTGTAACCAGGGTAGTGAAAATGTATCTGATACTAAGTCTTGTGACTGGCACTTCATGACTAGTCACTGAAATTCCTGAAAACCGCTATTATAAAAGGTGAGCCGGCATTTCAAGGGTTGAACCGTCCTTTGATCCAACCATGTGTTGTTGGCGCTTGGTTCCACCTGTCAGTTTTCCTCAGTTTCACTTATTTGAGCATTGCTGATTATAGAATGAAAAAAGGGGAATAATTGATCCCAAAAAAATGAAAAAGAAGCCAGGTGTGTTGGTGCTGAAGTCCTGTGACTGCTGCTTTGGGTCACATGGTCCAGCCAGAAGTAGTGCTAGTGAGGTCTAGACACGCGATACACTGGGGGGTAGAGAAACACGCCGGCTGAGATGTCACACACATTTACCATCCACCATCCTGTATGGCGGAGGCAGGCCCATTCTGAATTTTGCCCAGCAACTCAGCAGTGTAGTCGGAGACGTGGTACTATGGTGTACTAGTGTGTAATACTACTGCGTGACACGGTTTCACTTCGCCCGGCAGACATTTTTTCGTACTATTTTCAAGTAAAGCGATGAGATGCAGCCCGATGTGTTCCTATAAACTTTGTTTGTAGATGATAACAAAACATCTGTGTAAATTATTTCAGCGTGGCGTCTGATTTGCACCGCTGGAAGCTGCCGGCCTAAGCCACAGACGTCTCCTACATTTAATTTATGCCATTATCGTGGTTGTTTGGAAGTGTTTGGAATGACACATCCTCTAC
Source organism: Acanthochaenus luetkenii (assembly GCA_900312575.1). Lineage (NCBI taxonomy): Eukaryota > Metazoa > Chordata > Actinopteri > Beryciformes > Stephanoberycidae > Acanthochaenus > Acanthochaenus luetkenii. The sequence goes on from OMOT01052799.1 coordinate 9,841, forward strand.
ACTGCAGTGCGATGGATATGGAAGTATGCAAATGTGTTCCTAGCACAAAAGAGAAACAGGGGTGTGTTCTGTCAGAAACACGCCAATCAGGATTAACCAATAACCTGCGGCAGCCAATGAGCCGTGGAGCAAGTCTGTTTTCATTGGCTGTTTAGCACAGATAACCAAAACGGTGCCAGACACACCAGGGGTAGAAATAACCTAGTATTCTATATCGGCACCCATTGCCGGAAGGGAGCAGGGCTTTTAATGCACTGTTGAATTCATGCTGCATGGCGGCACCAGCTCGCTTCTCGCGGCTATATCTGTGAAAAGCCAACAACCATCTAGTTGAATCAGTATCTGTATTGTCTCCATACTTTGTGGCAAGGACATTGACAGACAGACACACATGAATAACAAACACACACTCTTTTGCTCTTCCACACTCTCTCATCTCTTTCAGTGTCTCTCACTGCCTCTCTTTCTTCCCCTTCCCCTTCCTCCCAAACATCTCTCCCCCTCCTTCCATTTCTCTCTCTCTCTCTCTCTCCCCCCCTGGTGTCCAGACGTCTGTCATATAGCTGCTGACTCCCACTCCTGTCCCGTTATGGGATATGGGAAGAGAGAGTAAGGCTTCTCAGACTTCACAGCCTTCTTCTACCCCCCAACATCCCCATTCCCTCTCCCCCACTGCTCAGCTGACTCCCCCTCTCTGTGCCAGTTTGAGTTCCCTCCTGATGTCACTTTCTCCCGTGGCTGTGACCCACTATGCAACGCACAGCCGCCGGATGTCGGCGTCGTTCTATATTCCCGCGTACTCTTTTCCATTTTTCCCTAACTGATGACGGATGCGATGATATGATCATCATCCAGACTGTTTCTGAAAATGCTGATGTGCAATCACGGAGTGCTTTGCCAGGGTGCGATATCCAGGGTTTGATCCCATCTATTGCCATTGTTCTGTGAGCCCGTAAAGAATATGTGCAGATGCTGTTGAGATGATTGTGAAGATGCTGGGCGATTTTAATTTGGAGCTTCTCTGGGGGCCGAGACAGACAATCTCATTTAATCTGCTGTGGGAAATGAGTCTGCAGACTTTGAGGAGACAGTGAGATTGTGCACGCACGCACGCACGCGCACACACACACACACACACACAGACTTGTGGGCAGTCATATGTTTATCCTGTAAATCAGCTGATTAATCAGTCATGAGAGCTTTGAATTAAGTAGAGCAGTAACAGCAGCCTAATCCATCTGGCCTCTTCCATTATAGTCTAAGAACAGAGACACAAACTAGGGTGGCAGAGTGGTAGTTAGAGAGACTGGTCATTGGTTTTAATCCCAATCATGCCTTGAGCAAGACACTGAATTCTTACCTGCACTTTGACCCCACTGATACAGTGTTCATGTGTATGTGTATCTCAGGGCCTCTGCAGCAACACCTGCCTTCACATACCGTCACACATATTTATACCTGGGACCTGACCAGTGCACTGTCAGCCAAGCAGTTGGTTAAGTGCCTTGCTCAAGGGCACCTTGAAGGTATTTATTGAGGGAGGGGAGAGCGCCACTCATCCACTTTACCCTGCTTGATTGTCCCAGTCATTGCAGGCATTCAAATTGGCAAGTGTCAATCCCTGCCTTGAGCAAGACACTGAGCCCCTTCCCATCATAGCTGCCCCTAAACCAGTGACCCCCAATCCTGGTCCTCAGGAGCCACAGCCCTGCTGGTTTTCTACTCTACATGGTAGTTGATTAATTAACGTAATCAAGTAAGGTGAACGTAATCAACTACCAGGCACAATTGAAAACCAGCAGGACTGTGGCTCTTGAGGACCAGGACTGAGAACCACTGCCCTCGCTGACCTCTCTGGTGAAACGTGTACATTTACCTATTTGTGTCCCAAAGGGATGAAGAAACGATTTCCTAGTAACACTATATGTAACAGGGCAATTGAAATGCTGTAAAATGCATAAACCGTGTCTTTCATGGCATGACGCCCCCCCC
>OMOT01052799.1:11943-22348 GCA_900312575.1 Acanthochaenus luetkenii
ATCACTCCTTTGTGCGTAGGAAGAAAGAGCCTTCCTCTGACCTCATGGTTGTGTGGTGTAATGTCAAAAGGCCCCGAGGTTTGCGTGGTGTAGCCACACCCACTCTGTTGGGGAGCAGAGAGAGACAGGGGGAGAGGGAGAGAGGGGGAGAGAGAGGGAGAGAGAGAGAGAGGCTCGTCACATGACAGAGTTGACCAGCTGTTATACAATGTGAATTTATAAACAGCTCGATAGATATGGGGCAGAAATATTATGACGGTATTCAAATGTCTAACGTCCTTATTTTTAACACCTTGGGTTTCCGTATTGCAGTGAAACCGCCCAAACTTTGCCCAGAGGAGCCTGCGGCCTTTCAGGTGCTAATTGAAGCCGTGTGTAGTATGTGTGCATGTATGTGTATGTGTATGTGTGTATATCTGTGTGTGTTTCTCGCCAGAAATTAGTCTGTAAACACGTCGTCTGTCTGCTAAAGCCCACGGTACATTCCTCCATCGCTGACAAATCCCAAACGGACCCATATCACACGCAGTAATGGAGCTTTTACAGCAAATAATGGTAACTGTGTGATATCCGATAGGCCACTTTAATCAGCCGTAATTATTACACCACTCAGCCGAACCCGCGCTCCCATGGGGTCGGACTTGGATGCAGCGCCGACGTTCCTTCCAGCTCCCCTATTTCCTCCCTCTCCTCCGTCTCCCCTCCACAGATACGACAGCCCTGTCTTGTTAGCCAGGAATGTGGAAACGGCACTTTTCTAAACTAAACCTTCATGGGAAAAAGTTGCTTCTTCTGTGGAGGAGGAACTGTTAATGGATTAATTGGCTGCTGTTTCCCACTAAGGGGCCAAAGCCTCGTACCCGTTCATTCAAACTGGGCTCCCTCCATCTGCGTGGAGGCTAATGGGCGTGGCTAGAGTAGCTCAGCTTTAGACCCCTGTTCCTCCGCCATAAACTTGGCTTTGCTGCCCCTCTTCACCCCATTCATGTCAGCGGGCCTCGTATTCTTGTTGGGCTTTTTTAAGTGTGTTCACTTTGGATGGCGATGAAAGGAGTCAGGGGAACACGGGATCTTAAATCACTTAATGAGGGGAGACAGGCAACGCTTTTGTCCAACTTGTTCTGGAGCTGCGTCCAGCCAAAAGCCTCTAACGGACTCTGACACCTCGCTCTGCAGCTCTGTGGATCGTGTGTGTGGGTGTGTGTGTCAGTGCATCGCCAGCATTGCCAGCCACAGCCTGCCCGGCTTCAGCATTCATGCATTTTTTCCCCCCACATCTCAGCATTTATTTAGAATTCCTCACCACGTCGGCCTGTATATTTGGTCGCGGCATATTGAAAGTTTTCGGAGTGGCGGTGGCCAGTGGGCAGCATATTTGTGTGTGTGGTGAGCAGGAGGGGGGAGGGGGGAGGATGCTGCACGATGTGTTGGGTCACTCCCTGCGGACGTTTGGCCTTGGCCTGCAGTTAACGGCACCGACCAAGCCAGGACGTGAAGGGCAGACCCACTGTAGAGTCACAGCAGTGTTTCTTATGGGTCTGTTACCGCTGGGTCCCAACATAGCAATAGAACTTCACTCTCGTCATTTTTAACGCATCTATGTGCTTAGTTTGGCCCAACAATTTGTATTACTTTTCCATAAAACATATGATAAAAACCAACAAGTGTCCCAAACCAAACACTCAAACGAGGCGTGTGGAACCTGAGTGGAGGTACTGAGCTTGTTCTCATGTCAAAGTCCTACTTATAGCTACGACAAGACATGGACTGTAATTTCGTATCATGTTCTACAACTCGAGTGAAACAGAAAAGTATTAATCTATTTGACTGAGGTTACTTCTTATACAGGGGAAACGCAGTACATTATGATCCCAGTAGTAATAGGTAGTACTGGCCATGTTTTTTGTTACATTACATTACGGCATTTAGCAGACGCTTTCATCCAAAGCGACTTGCATATCATCATACGGTTGGCGGAGGCAGCCATGCAAGGAGCCAACCTGCTCAACGGGAGCAATTTGGTGTTAGGTGTCTTGCTCAAGGACACTACGACAGATTATTTTATTTTTCCTGGGAGGAGCTGGACTCGAACCTTCAGCCTTGCGGTTGCTGGGCGGGAACTGTACCTCCTGAGCTACTGCGGCCCCACATTTTGTTGACACCAAAATGTACCCATAACACTGTGCAAATCTGAGTGTGCGCTGATGGGGAAAAACCACAAGTGAAAGGAGCATGGTGTTTACATGCCACAGTAACTTGTTTAATGTTGGAGCAAGTCGGGCGTCTTAACCAGCGTAATCAGAGTGTGAACTCACCCGGGTTGTTCTAACCGAGTTACGAGGTTGACATGCGTTGCTGGGGTAACCGGGTTAAGAATTGATTTCTCCGTGCATGTAAAAATAGCCGCCGTCACACCCTTAGTCACAGTGAAGAATACTCTTTGAAGTATTGTTGCTGTACGAGAGGCCTTGGGCTAGAGTGTTAGGATCAAGAGGCAGTGAAGGCCTGAGCGGTCAGAGGTTAGCTTTGTAGTCGAGGCCGCCACCCTTGTGAGATTGCCAGCCAGTCATATACAGCCAGGAAATCCCCCTTCTCTCTCTCTCTCTCTCTCCTCCGGGTTCCTCACTCCTCACACCAGCCGTGGGCTCTCTCACCCACTTTCTCACCCTCTCAACACCCCCTGCTCTGCACTTTGAGATGTACGGTGCCCCCTCCTCACCGCTCTCTGCTGCCTCCTGCTCCCCAGCCAGTAAAGTCGCTTTCCTTCCCTCCCGCTCCGCCACTCGCTCTCTCGTTCACTCTCCGCCTCACTCGCTTTTTCCACCATGATCGCTGCTCCTCTCACTCTCCCAAACCCTTCAGCCTCACCCCTTCTTCCCCTTTCCGCTAACATTTCTGCCAATGGTGCATATTAGTACTTGGATGGCTGTTCATATTTGACACGTGTGCAGCGCTTCATGTCTCTCTCCCTCTCTCATTGTGTAAATGCGTTTCCTGATGAGTTGGGCCTCGTCTTCATTAGAACATCGGAAACCAGGGCGGCTTTTTAAAGTCCAGCGTGGGCACCCTGGTACCAGGCGGATGGGTAAAGCTGGCATGGGCTGGCATACATTACGCCATTTAGCAGACGCTTTTATCCAAAGCGACTTACATATCATCATACCGTTGGCGGAGGCAGCCATGCAAGGCGCCAACCTGCTCAACGGGAGCTATTTGGGGTTTAGGTGTCACTACAACAGATTTCTTTGGACTCGAACCTTCAGCCTTGCGGTTGCTGGGCGGGAACTCTACCTCGTGAGCTACTGACATGAACCGTTAACATATATTAGCTGTAAACAGTTGTCACTGCAAAGCTCCTGAGTGTGCGTATCTGTGTGTGTGTGTGTGTGTGTGTGTGTGTGTGTGTTTGTGTGTTTGAGTGTTGACATTGCCCTCTGAAAAGCCCAGTTTTACGCTGCGCTCTCGATTTAGCTTCACCCCAGTCATAGCGTTCAGTAAATGCCACTCTTGGCTGATAGATTTCACTGTTCTTTTCAACTGGCCCAGGTCCTGCTCCATTCACAGTACCTCAAAACAAGTTTAAGACCTGAGCCATGCAGTTCCCGTGGTAAATCACATTCACATTTACATTTTAGACATTTAGCTGATGAGACAATGACAAGTCTTACATTCCTACATTGCTAATAGGGACGGGCAAGAGAAGTGAAATACTTGATTACCCGAAATAGAGGTGAATTTCACTTTTGACATCCAGATATCATATTAGAATGGATAATGCACAATAATATCTGAAATTTAGGTCAAATCAAAAGCAGATTCCTGCCTAAAATGCAAAAAGAAATATAAATGGTTTTTCAAAATGGCATGTGAACCAGTTTGGTGGAAACATATTTGTAGACAGAGTCACTGAACCACAGTAGATGCCGATGGGACCCTGGAAGCATGAATGATGGAGAACCCAATTTCGAGAGCACTGCAGCACCACTGGTTTTTTGGGGGAGACTACTGCACTAAATGAAATAGAGCTTTATTTACACATACATCCCCAACCACAGTCCACCCCACTGGTGGAAGAGGAACAAAACCCATTTCCACATGCTGTCTTTGCCATTCATGCCACCTTTGTGCCTGCTGGAAGTGTTTTGTACCATGGGGCAACATGCCTCGCCCCAGAACATGTGCTTGTTTTCCTTCACAGGAACCAGGCTCAAGTCTAGTAAGCTAAGATTGTGATTTTATTCAGATTATTTTCAATCTGATTAGCTCTTTCTGTTGACATTTTCTCAGGCTATTTATTAGCCACTGCCTGATTCAGGTTGACCCGTCATTCATTCTCGTTACGAGACTTTTAAAAAAAAGTTTGACTATTCAGCTTGACTCTAAAATTCAAGTCACTATTTGAAGCAACCAACACGAAAACGTTACCGAGTCGACGTCGCTGTGCTCAGATAAATATGGATCGTCTTTGTGGAACCAGACTATGAATGAACATTGTGCAGTTTGGTTTGCAACTGCTTTGCATGCGGTTCGAATGGCCCAGTAAACCATGAGAAACCCTCAACATGAAAGGCGTCGTCTTTACACCAAGGAAATTTTCGTGACACCCAATCACAAAAAGAGAGGAGGGAAAAAAACTACCCAGAGACCACAGCAATCTCCGCGGGTTATCTTGAGGGAGCGTGACCTTTGTGACATTGATAGGATTGTGCACAAAAGGGGTGCTTTGCTTGTACGCACACAAACACACACACAAGCACACACACACACACACACACTACGCACTCACAAACTTTCTTTCATTAACTGGCTCTGGGATGTGCATGTGTGGTGCCAGGCTTTGAAGCAGCAACGGGTGATGGATGCCGAGTTGCCCTGTTTCTGTTCGACTCAGCTCGCCTTAATGGACCTTTTAGAGACTAGAGAGACATTGATGGGAAAACTAAGGCTGCTGCTCTTTACTGAGGCTCACCCAACCACACAAAGCCTTATCAGCACCCAATATTTTACACCCAATAAAACGTCCCATAAAAATCTGTTTCTCTTTACCTCGTGTATTCACAAGCTGGTCAGAGCGTACGAAGCTGGGAACTCAAACCACGCCTGGCGAGCACTTGGCCTGGAAGGGAACCAGTGAAACCAGTCGGTCCTCTTCTCCCACACTAATTCCCTAGTGTCTTTGTTTCTTTCTCTCTCTCGCTCCTTCTCGTCATCTGACAGGTCTTTCTCATGTCAGGCCAAACATGTGATTCCCCTTAACCGTTGGCCGGGCGCAGCTGATAACACAGAAATCTTTGCGCTGGCCATGCCGTGTTTGAGGCAGACATTTTCCTTTGGACAGTAAATAAAATAAACAGTTGTGTCTCTATTTTGTGGAAGACGTACGGCCAGATGGAAGGTGTTTAAATCGGGGAGAGCTACGGGGCTCACGGTTGAGCATAGGGCTCTGTGACGAGTCGGTCTGGGAGTCGGTCTATGATGGGCCGGTTTTACCTTTTGTTCCTTAAGTGAGCGCGAGAAGTGAAAGAAGATGGCAAGCATAAGAACGAGATGGATGAAGAAAGGGAAGGGGAAGGGAGCGGAGAGGTTGAGGAAAAGAGAAGGAGTGGTTGAGGAAGAAAGAGTGGAGGTGGAGAGAGCGACACCTGGAGAGCGCAGCGGAGCAGTAATGCGTCAATCTGCACAAATCTCAATACGTGTCTCCTTTCCTCCCGTCCCTTAACCCCATGTCTTTGACTGGAACACACTGAGTCCCCCTCAGTGGGAAGAGTCCGGGGCCTCGCCATCAGGACCCGATCTTATGTCTGTTTGCCACTTCGTGTGGGTTTGTGAGAGAGATAATTGGAATCTAATGTGTGTTTGTGGATATCAGCTGTGGTCCATAGTCTGTACCTGTGGCGAATAATTTAGACACAACAGAATTGGCCCGATTGTAGTTACCTGCATGTGTTTGTAATGGAACAGTGTGTGTTTATCACAATCAGCAGCCTCTGGTGCAGAGATAGAGGACAAACAGCCGGCAGGGTGTCACCCAACGCTCACAGCCGGTGTCTGTGTGTTTATGCACACCTGTAATTCACGTACTGGCGTTTTGTTTGGCCGTTGGAGCGTTTGCATGTTTGCTCATGTGCGTACATTATGTATTTCACATTTAAAACTTTAGGAATTTTGCTTACGCTCTTCCCAAGTGACTTACAATGAGTCCTTAGCTAGAATGCCATGCAGTTCCCAACGTAAATCAATCTACAGTACAGCAGTAGAATTAGGTTAATTTTCTAGATCACCAATATTACCACAACCGATAGTAAGGCGTGCAAAGGATCAGAGCTACAATACATGTCTCAAATATGTCCGTGTCACTTTAATGTTGACGTTTGATCGAGAAGCACGAGGTGCACAAAGTAAGAGCCTGGAAAAATCATACATTTGTATTGTTCATGATTTTCTTTATCCTCTATATCTGATGGTGTGCCTCGATGTCAGCAGAGGTCACTCGGTCTTGACCTGCTGACCCTCGACTCTATGCGCCTCCCCAAAGGGCTCAGACGTCACTCATACGATCGCCTCCGACAACACGGCCCCCCCTCTGACCCCCCACCCATTGTCTAAATGTCATGTGGCAAACAAAACGCCTGTTCATACCGCGCCTGTCAAACCCGGAACAAAACACGGCATCCTCCATTCACACTGGGACTGTCAAACACTCAAACAAACCCTGCCACCTCTCTGTCATGTTCTCTTTTTTTTTACGGGGCAGAGAACTGCTCACCCTAGATCAAAGAGGGTATCATAGCAAACATGGCAGAGATCCCAACCCTGATACCCGCACTCAGTGTGTGTGTGTGTGTGTGTGTGCGTGCGTGTGTGTGTGCGTGTGCGTATGCAGGCTATGTCAGGCCTTGTGTGATCGCCTCTTGTCGTTCTGTTTGTTGGGCTCTATTGTGAGCCGAGAGGGAACGCAGAGGGATATGCGGAGATCTCTGTGTGTGTGTGTGTTTGTATGTGTGTGTGTGTGTGCCTGTCTGTCCTCTACGTCTGTGTTATCAGAGACACACATCAGCGTTCCTGTCTGTCTGGCTGTGGTCTCGTCTTCGTCTCACCGCCAGGCTCAGCGTCTCAGATACCTCTTGATTTACAGCAGCGAGGCCCCGCGGCTCCAGGATCAGGTGGCGCTGCCCAGTGTGCCAGGGAAGGCTGTGGAGTCAAGTTCACCCATGTTGTTTACTTTATGCCCTTTAATAACTTAACTTTATGCCCTTATCAGCTGGTCTGGCGGCAGTTATTATTATTATTTTTTTACATGCAGCTCAGGGTCTGGTTTCCCAAAAGGTATTTAAATATATCTATTTTTTTTAATCAGCTTGCAGCTCTGCTAAAGTGATTGAGTTACACTGATGGAGGCTGTGTTACCCAAAAACGTGTTGGCTTTACAATGAACAAAATGTAATGGATTGTTCAATGAGTTCCTATAGGCCTTGTTCTGCCAAGATGCTTTTATTTCCATTGTATGTGAAGTGGGGTAAAGATAATCTAACATAATCTAAGATGCCATTTCACACTGGGACAGGCAAAGGTGATACGAGAGAAATCAGAATCACTGTAATTGTCAATAAGTTACCAGGGATTTGTTTTGTCAACGGTACAGAGACTTTAACCGAGGACTGTAGGGCCTCACGCGGGACAGTGCAGCACGAGGAGATTATAGACACTATAGATACACTATATATACTGTATTTATATACTTCCACAAAAATAAACATCACCAAAAACATTCTTGAAATTCTTTGCACTGGTTGTTTGCCTGGATTAAATCAAGTCTCTGGCGGGCCACATTGTCACATGGCTAGACACGTCGAAATTGCTGAAAGATTAACGTTGGCTGATCAAGTGTTTTCTGTTCCCTCCACCCTGTTTGCTCAGATGAAAGAGTTGACTCAACGGGCTTTGTGCTGGATGACGGATAAGAAAGACTATTGTCTGCTCATGGACAGAGCTTATATCAAAATACCCCGTCATTTTCGTTTTACCTTGTTACCATGTCAGTGTCTACGGAGCTAAACTGGGCTAGCCAGGGCTTACCCACTGTCTGTCAGCCAAAACTACATTTCTATCATTTATTTGTTATTGCCATTAATTTTGTTAAAATAAATTCCGCTGTAAATGGCAGAGAATATGTATCCAATTACGTTCATCGTTGAATACTTCCAAGATACACAGGGTCCAGGCGTTAATTTGCCAACCAAATATATATATATATATTATATGAATACATCCTTTCAAAAGTACTACAATATCTTTAACTTTGTGCTATCAATATCAGTTAGCAAGTTCTGCTTCTTTAATTAAATTTTCATGATGGATATCTCATTTGGGAGCAGCACTTTTCATTTGAATAAAGAACGCGTTTGATCTCACATAAACACGTTGCGCTGGGTTCACCCCGGCGAAGCCCCACACAGTGCTGCTTTGGAAAAAGTATCTGTCGGGTTGTAGCTGGGGACAGAACCACAGGAAGATAAAGCTGAGGCGCGCTATCAGTCTTTGATGCCCTGGTATGGCTGTTTGAGTGTGTGTGAGTGTGTGTACTCCTTTATCAGCACACAGAGATGTAAGGGGCCTGACCTTATCATGGTGTCCCTGCCTCCTCCTGGATCCCCCCGCTCCCCTACTCCTCTTGAGATCATCAGTACACACACACACACACACACACACACACACACACACACACACACACACACACACACACACACACACACACACACACACACACACACACACACACACACACAGACTGGATCAGAGGAAACACTCCCCAAAACAGTTCAATACATCAGCCAGCGATGCTCTTTGAAAACACGGGATACCTGGCAGTGTGTGGGAAAGCGTCCAGACAGCTGATATCGATACATTATAGTCGGAGGAGTGGAACCTGTGGCCACAGAGAGCAGATGTAGTGGTGGCGCGTCTGTGTGGTGACGGAGTTAGAGTACTGTGGTGGTACCATACAGCTCAATGTTGTGGCACGAGTCCAGGTTCCACACAATGGAACACACAATGGCGGATTCCAGAGTTAACCGGCAACTTTCACTCTGATATTCATAATGCAATTCAAATACAGTGGAAAATGGACATCTGAGCTGATAGTTGGTAGGTAACCTGTAAGTAGAGTCAGTAAGTAGAGTACACAAATGTACCAAGTAGAGTCCAAATCTGGTGTTCAATGCCCATTTCAGAACAATGGTGATCTAAACTCACATTACACCTGGTCGAAATCTCATTTTCTCTGGCAGCTGAGCCTAAAATGATCTTGTGACCAGAAGGTTAGCAGATCAAGTCCATTGACAAGCTGGGAAAATCTGCATGAGAAATAATTAGTACTCTCTGCTCACTCAACAAGTACTGTCAAGGTGCCCTTAAGCGCTCAGCAAACCTTCCCTCGGTAAATACTGATTGTTATCCTGGTATTTCTGCGACATTAGATAATATACATCGGATACATGTAGCATAGGTTGTAAGCCGGAGTACATGTTGTAAGCCCACTGGTTTCCCAGGAAAACCCAGATATTGCTACTATTGATCAGCATTCAGCTCTTGTCATCTGCTGCGAAATGCTGGTCATGAACCTCCAACTCATTTCTTTGGTATGAATCTCTCTGCCATTACTTGAGGATTTTTGAGGTCCAGCCTGAAGCCTGCTGGAGTAGTGGATTTAGATTTCCACTGAAACCTTCTAGACCAGAAGAGGAAGAGAAGGCCCTAATTTATGTCGCCACAGTTCTCATCTGTTTTAGTGCATGGGAAGTCATTTTGCCAACCCCTATGCATGTGCGACTCATTAGCTAACGTGGCTATTAGCCACAGTTAATTCCTCTCTTTCTCAGAAGGTCTACCGACAGACGCATAAATCTCCTCGATGGAAAACCCAAAGCAAGGACACGTGACTCCAGTCCCTCCCTGACCACCAGCTGGCCATCTAAGCACTTCGGGTCACCACAAAGTCCTTGGCATACCTCAAGGCCGCTGACACCGTGTCGCCGTGGCGAAAGGGACGTTCCCCGATGTCACTTCAGCTTGATCACCCTGAGATTTACTGTGACCGGACCTAGGAAAGGGCATCTTGGGATGTCTGGAATTAGCCTAGATTCATTCCTCAGGAGAACGACTGCTAGGGGTCAGGGTGAGGGAGGCAAATGTAGGGCCGGTGCTACATGCTGCACATGCTCTTTCTCCTTTTAGCTAATGGACCTGCTGTCATAATAACTGCTCTTTCAGAGAGGAAGAATTATAGCTCCATTGTCTTCCTGCAAACGCTGCACGTTTTCTTCTTGGAAAGCAGTGGGAGGCGCAGGCTTGTGTTCCAAGCTGGTGCTTATATTAAGGGTGTCAGGATGAGCTGACGGTCAGAGGG